>JACXGM010001800.1:0-51380 GCA_016801145.1 Umbra pygmaea | reverse complement strand
ACTTTATTTGGAGAGTCTGACATTCCATCTGTATGTGCTCTACAGATAGTTTGTTGATGATATGACTATCAACAAACTATCAACAAACCATCTGTTGATAAGCAACTAATTGTGTATTTTAAGGGTAGGGGTAAGTTTAGAATATGTTTTAGGGTAATGGTTAAGGTTAGGTTTAACGTAAGGGGAATGGTTAAGGTTAGGATTAGGGTTAGGGTTAGTAGATAGTTTGTTAAAATGTTGTTGACAGTATGCAGATAATATGTAGAGCATCTAGAGATGGACTCTCAAAATAAAGTGTTACCAAAAAAACAAGTCACAGTAGATTATTGCAATTTGATATAACCCAAGCAGTGCAAGCCTCTCTCAATGTGGTATCATTTTTTAAGAACAGTGAGTTTTTGTAGGTTTTCCAGACTGTGGCAAGGGAGATGGTTCATTTAGATGTAAACATCGACATTACAATCCCCTCACAATAAAACTGACTGTACAGTACATAATAAAACATAGGTCTACACAAATGATAAGATTGGGTGTGTCATATTACACAATGGTCACAACATTTAAAAAAGTACTCTGGTCACATGATAACCTTACAACTGATATGGCCCACCATTGGTTTAGATGACAAAATTTTGATTGTGACTGGTGGTGAAAGACAGACAGGTCGGACATTCATTTTGAGGATCAGTGCATCTTCAGAGGAGCCTGGCCCTGTGAATGTTGGTATGAGGTGACTAATGCTCCTCTTAAAATACAGAATACTTCACTGATGAAGTAAATATTGACTTTACAATTCACTCAAAACCAAATGACTGTAGTGTACATGATAAATTAATAGATCTACACAACTGATATGGATGGCTGTGCCATATTAGGCAGTAAATACTCACTGCACAAGCATTAAAGCACTGGTTTACCAGTCAGTTGGGAGAATGGGTAGCATAGCCTGGTTAGTAGGGTGACTCATCACCACAGATGCCCAAAGGTCAGTTATGGTGTGCATATGTTCAGTTCCACAGATACATGTAAAGATGCACAAGTTCATCAGTGTGATTATTATAATTCTATTTATATTTCTTCCCTATTTTCCTCCCTTCCCAATTCCCTCTAACCCTGACTTGTCGGCAGCTCTGCAACTCCTTGGACAGATCTGTGGGATGGTGAAGGGCACACACATGCATCATCCAACCACGTTGCCCAGACGCCGATTTTTTTCCCACTGCTCATCCAACCTGGAAGCCTTTAGTCAGATCATGCACGGGATCACAACGTTCACTCACTATACTTCCGGAATTTAATTTACAGGCCTCTTATCTGGAGAGCGACATGGCAGGAAGGATAATCTGATTTATCTAACCCAAATCCCAGGCAGCACTATGCCAATTTGTGCTGCCTCGTGCACGGGGCCTGGGGAAAGTCAGAGAACACATACTCAGGCTCGAACCACTGACTATCATGACGTAGACTGTCCTGCGATGCAGACTTAGCCCACAGATAAAGCCATGGATAAGCCGTTTTTGGAGGCAACAGGAGTGAAAGTGGAGTTCACACATACAAAAAGCTCTTTATCCTTGGCGGAGTGAAGATTAACCTTCTGAGTGCTTGCTGCTGTGACAAGGGCTTTTCCTTGAGATGAAGTCAGATGATCCATTCAACACTATTAAAGGAGGAAATGATGGATCAACTGTCTGGTCATGTGGTCCTAGGCCGACAAGATAAAATTGCCTTTTCAAACATCAGTTTTCATTATGCAAAAAACAATCTTTCAGAAAGAAGCCACATTTCATATTATGGCACTATAGTCTCCTTTAAAAGTCAGTACAAAGCTATGGGAATACCCTAGCTGAGACTCAGACATCTCCATTATGTTCAGCTGTGAAAGAAATGATATTAAATCTTCAACCTCCGTTACACCCTGATATTGTCTCTCTCTGTACTTGTAATCTATATATCTCTTTGTGCTGCATTTTGATATGCAAACCAGCTATTCAAAATGTTACAAGCTGAAAATAAATACTGGCACAATAGAAAAAATATTGAGATTTTTAACTACTTTGGTACTTCTCACAATCAAGAGGACTTAGTGGTAGTTCTGTTTCCCAGAGGTCAATATAGATTGTGTGATATTGCCTTAGGGAAGCTTAGTTCACTGACGAGAAGAGATGTTGCCCTTTTCTAAGTCTGTCATAACCTGAAGCTGAGTCAAAGTTTAATTAATGTTATCCCATTCAAAGAACAAAAAAGAATGTATAGTTGCACATATGGTATAATTGCTATTTTTAGATAGATGCTATTTAAAGAGACTTAAATAGGTAATGGAGCTATAGAAAACCTTCAATGAGTAAACACTGCTGTGAGGATTTCCGAGACAGCAGCCACAATTATTGAACAGATGCACTGGCCACAAGACACTAAATATGCTGGCAATACAACACATGACCAATGACACATACACTTATTTAATCAAAGCATAACACTGGGAAACAAATTACAATAGGTTCCATTGACTGGTGCTCGGAAAATGCTGAATCACAGGTCAAAATAAAATAAAAAATCCAAAAGGACTGTTGTTAAAGTTATACAAATAGGGGTCAGACAGAAAGACAGACAGAAATAAAGAAAAAATAATTAAAGTGTGTGTGTGTTTTCCTGAGATCTGGAGGAAAGTTCAGGGCCTGTAGCCTTTTCTGCATGCCTGTGGTTAACAGAGAAGGGGAGATTACAGTGCAGTGCAGTACAGTATAAACCAGGGTGACTGAGTTGATTCACTTGGGAGTTGACATACACAGACCCACTTCAAGGGAATGACCACACACTGAGTCACCTCAGATTCTCCAGAAGTAGCAGACAGTGAGAGCACTTAGCGTGAGCACGCGCAGTGGGACAGTGTGTGGTGGGGATAAGCCTGGCAAGATATCAGTTACCATCTGAAACAAAATGAACTTCCGAGTTGAGATGATTGAAAGACAGGAATGTCCACATTTAGCTACAATATAGTTTTTGTTCTTAGTAGTAGGACATTCGGCAGTTTTAAGAAAATGTTGCTCTTAATTTAGATTTATGAATTCCACTAATGGCAGCCTGGTGTTTGAAGCCTCTGCCTGGTATCTAAAAGGTACAATGTTCAAATCCATGATTGCGATGATGTGAGATCTGTGTGTGGTAAGACGGGTGCAACGTTAACTCTGAGTGACTACATTTTTAAAGTGTTAATAGTATACGTTGGTTTATGATGCCCCCTACTGGCTCAGACAGAGAGCTCTGGTGAGTCCATGGGTGAGTCACACGGCACTGCAATAGCCGAGCAATCCTGCCCTGCATGAGATCATCTGACTCGTATTACCTTCTGAGTCAACGTGCATTGATGTCTGCTTAGTCATGATGCATCTGCTTTTCTTAATGTGTGTGTGTGTGTTTGCTCAGGCATGTGTGAGAGAGAAAGAAAGAGTGAATGAGTAAGAGGATGTATTGTGTTTTATGTATCCTCCTGCATGACGGAAGAATGAGTCATCCCGTTAAAATATTAATTCAGAAGGTGCCTACAAAAAGTGTGTTTACTAGACAATACTACCAATTTTAATCACATTAACATCTTTAAATTTCAAACAAAAAATGGCAATCAATTTGGAGAAAAAAAACAAACAAGGAAACTTTTTGTAACGCATTTGTATTTTTAAAACCCACATAGCTTTTCGATTAAGGCTTCAGCTTCACTACACATATGCATTTGTGACACACAGCAATTTTACATTGAATGCTTTTACAAGGAGAGATCAACTCCCTTCAGAGTACTACAGAAAAGGATTGACAGGTGGAGAGTTTTTTTAGTCAGAGCCTTTGGGAGTCAAAGCGATCAGGAGATCGATGTCCGTTAAATGTTCTCAAAACGTTTTGTAAGCGCTCACCAACTCCTGTCTCCAATACACAATCACACACTGCCGGTAACTGGCCTGGATAAAATACAGCAGAGATTAGGTACCAAATGGCACCATGCACTTTTACACAGACAGGGTTGCGATTTGTGACTCTGCCGTAGAACACGGTGTTTAGAACTATTGGGTTGTGCTGATTTGCTGGGGTGGAAAGTGGGACTATGGTCGAGGTTGAGATAGCGGCAAACCTAGGCTAGGTATAAAGAGATCCATCGAAACGTGAAAACATACTTCAGCTCCGTAGACAATAAAACCGAATATGGATAATTATTTTCACTTAAACTGAAAAGAAAAAAGTACAAAAAATCCCTGCGCTCTTGTCAGTAGAGTACACATCTTACTGAAAAACATTCAATTAACCCAACAAAAAAAAGAGAACCCAGCCCAGCTACCCTGTAATTTGACCAAGTTCATTCTATCTAAAGCCTTACCGCTACATATTTTAGGGTTAGTGAGATAGGCGCACTGTGCTCTAATTACCGTTTGCCAAAGTTAAAGCACTAGCTTAAATGCAGCCTGATATTACTTAAAAGCTGCTTGAGATAGGGGCATTGTTTTGTATTAGCCTGGCTTGTCACAAAAACATTGGCGAGGCCATTGTAGTTCCTCTGAGATGAAGAAGTGGGAGAGTGCACAGTGGCTAAACCAGCCAATGGGGTCATTTGATGCGCTAAGGGACAGGTGCGAGGCAAGTGAGCGGTGTCAGGTATTTCTGCGCCCACAGAAACCGGGATGTTCAAAAGAAAGAGTGAAAAAAGAGGGGGCGGCGACAAAGGAATGCGAGACAGAATAGAGAATATCCCAGTCCAGCTGGGTGCAGACTAGCCTTTAAAATCAGGGTAGAGTGATTTACACTTTGCGGAGGAGCTGCTATTATACGAAGGTGTCTCTGGTTTCACCTCACTCTCCATAGAACTCAACAGTCCCGCACTCTCCTCTGGTTCCGAAAGTAAATTTCAAAATTTTCTTCCATAGACGTCTGGAAAAATCTGTATATAAAGAGTTTTAGACCATGCCTTACGTCGTAGCTGGTTAGCCTAAGGCATGGTCTAAAACTTTTTATATACTGATTTTTCCAGACGTCTATGGGAGAAATTAATGGGAAATTTACTTCTGGAACCGGAGGAGGGGGCGGGACTGTTGAGGTCTATATG
Organism: Umbra pygmaea; assembly: GCA_016801145.1. Classification (NCBI taxonomy): domain Eukaryota; kingdom Metazoa; phylum Chordata; class Actinopteri; order Esociformes; family Umbridae; genus Umbra; species Umbra pygmaea. Next base: position 46,294 of record JACXGM010001800.1, on the reverse strand, counting down.
CCTCATTGCTCTAGTTATATTTTCTGGGATACGTAGGCTAAAGCTATGTGTAATGGCTTGTAGGCTCAAAGGGCAGATATCCCCACACATTTTGAAGTGGTTCAGTTAAGAACACAACAGTAAACAATATTTAACTTCAATTTTGTTAAAAAGCATGTCACCTCCACAGCACAGAAATTGAAGTGTGTGTGCGACTAACAGAAAAAGAAGTTGGCTAAATAAATAGCAAAGCCAGCTTAAACATTGGAAGCCACTGTAAACCTACAGTACAATGAGAGTAAATAAGCAAAAGGTATGGATTCTACGGTGTGTCTGATTCTTCAATCTTCTTTTGAAAGTGTCAGTCCTCCATTTCCCTCAGTGTACAATAAAAGAGCTCCATCTGTATCCATATGTACTGCTCAAAGTACAGACGAAAAAGGCTGCACCTCGTTGCTCCAACCTGGCGCAAATTTTTTATACAAAAATAAGACGACTGAAAGATGCCAGTGCTATTTCGTCAACTAATACCACAAAAAATACAATAAAGATTTCTGCAAATGATGCTAATATATACATATATGTGGATTCGTATTGGTTCCGACTGAATAGATTTGATAAGACTAAATAAGCAAGGCCTTTTCTTAAGAACAATATATAAACATAGGACTTATATCATCTATGAACTCAAATGCTTTTATATAGCCAACACATCCTCAAATGTATAAACATTTTAAATTACAATGACAAAGAGGCCACATTAAACTATGGATTCCTTCTGAGGAAGATTATAAGGATCTGTTTAAAATACAGTGCTGCTGGACAATTCATGTGAGAGGGAGCCCCCCCCCCAACACAGCCTGATAAAGCATCAAGTGTAAAGCTGAACGTTGACAACCTACATGTTGTGTGCAGCGTTGTTGGTCCCAAATAATTCGTGAAAACTGGGAGGGGGGGGCTCATTGCAGCTGGTTTGGCGAGGGGATGAACGGCGCAGAGCGGTCGTTGGTCTGAGTCCGACGCAGTTTTACCCCCCGGATCAAGGTGACCAGGTAACCGTTGCCTCCTGAGGATTCCTCCTGCTCCTCGGACAGCTGTTGGAGTGGTGGGAACTGCCCGCTCTCCATCTGGCTGTTAGCACCAGACAGACTGTGCTCTTGTTGATGAGACTGCTGCAGAAACGGCTCTTGTTGCGGTTGTTGTAGGAGCTGCTGTTGCTGCAGCTGCATTCTATGTTGGAAATTATGTTGCTGCTGCTGTTGTTGTGTCTGCGCTGCTGGGTAGACCTGTTGTTGTGTCTGCGCTGCTGGGTAGACCTGTTGTTGTGTCTGCGCTGCTGGGTAGACCTGTTGTTGTGTCTGCGCTGCTGGGTAGACCTGTTGTTGTGTCTGCGCTGCTGGGTAGACCTGTTGTTGTGTCTGCGCTGCTGGGTAGACCTGTTGTTGTGTCTGCGCTGCTGGGTAGACCTGTTGTTGTGTCTGGGGCTGCGGTAGCTGTTTCTGTTGTTGATACAGCTGCTGCTGGTTGTAGTGCAGGTGCTGCTGCTGGTACTGCTTCTGTTGCTGCTGATGCAGGGCGTACTGCTGCTGTTTGCTCAGCTGGTACAGCTGCTCTGAGCTCCCCACGGGCAACGGCGCCTGGCCCGGGATCAGTGAGTAGTAGGGCGATGTGGACTTGTGTGAGGGCATTGCACTCAGGCTCTGGGTGGAGGTGCACAGGCTGTGCTTGGCATGGACCAGCCCGTTGTCCGGCATCCGACTCATGCCAACAGCGCCCCCGGGAGGCCCCATTGTCTCATCGCTCCCGCTGTTCGCCCGTCCCCCACCATTTGCTCCACCTCCTCCTCCGCCCATGGCTTTAAGGGGCACCTGGGGGGTGCAAATGGGGATGGGTACCCCGCCACTGATTGTGCCGCGGCGGTAGGCGGTCTTGGAGGAGGGCTTCCGGCGGATAGTGGCCGTGTGCGACTGGCGCGGGCCCAGCAGCTCGGGCTCGGCAAGAAGGCTGACGGTTGAGGCAGGGCGCTTGCTCTGGAACAGCTTACGGTACTGCAGGCTGAGGTCGCTATTGCGGGGGATGGTGGAGGACCTGTCAAAGTCAGGCAGGCCATGGTGCACCTCCTCATCCCCGTGCAGAGAGATGTAGTCGTAGTCTGGTGGGTAGAGAACAAGGTGGAGGGGTGGATGGACAGATAGAGGAAGGGTTTAGAAGGAGAGGTGAGAGTGAAGTTAGAGTTAACTTGAGTATGGGAACACAACAGAAACCTACACTAAAAAAAACATGGTGGAAAAGCAGTAGCTTTGCTTGGGATGATAATCTGACAACACATTCTGTTAAAAACTAAGAGCAATAATGCTTTGTGGTACAAAGCTCCTCTTGATATTTAGGACCAGAACTATTAGATATCAAAACTATATAATATAAACCATTATTAGCCTCAAAACAATACCTAAGTGTGTCCTGATCACTACAAGCACTAGAGAATAGGGTGCCATTTTGGACACAAAGCTGAATATCTTGCTAGTTTGTGGCTGGCAGTAAAAAATAAATAAATGCAAGTCATCACTGATGTGGAAGTAACATGAGTGAGATAAGGGGAATGAGTCAGCATGGAACGGTGACCCGATATCACCTGACAATGGTCAACAAAATGTAACACGATGACCTGGCAGTTGCACAAAGGCGAACACACACACACACACACACACACACACACACACACACACACACACACACACACACACACACACACACACGTTTTTACCCAGTCACTCACATCCAACCCAATCGATCTCAAAGTAACGCAATCAACCGCTCCTACGCTTACGTAAATGTCACCACTCTCCTTCAGGTCAAACACACACTCCTGCCTCAACACTGGTGAAAGGCCTTTGATGTCACAGCACAAATGTCACACTAAATGACAGTGAAGGATCTCGTTATTTCCATTAACAAGGGAGGGTGGACGGTCTAAATAGTAATGGACAAGAAACCTACCATAAAGAGGGGGTTCTTTCTTTACAGCTGAAAAAGAATGTAGAATTGCATTTAACTTGTATACAAAAAGAAAGGTAAAAACTGTCTTATCGTAAGCCACTCATATTTTATCAAAACAATGTGAGATGCTGAATGGGCTGGACGGTGATGCTCCACGAAGTGACAGTAGAGCAACACAATGCTTTGAAATCTGGGATGCTTTTACATCTCTGTGTACAAGATTTTGATGTGAGAGGCAGGTTTGGTGGTATAAAGAGAGGTGAAATGCAGTCTTGGTTATAAGGTGGCACTTTAAAGTACCACAGGCTACTTGCACAGGCTGGTTCTGTTGTAATGTTGAGGAAACAGGGAAATGGATTGGAACAGAAGGAAATACAAAGTTTTCCTAGGCTATGACATGGCAGATGAGTGCATGCGACAGACTGCAAGAACATTGGACACGCAGACGTACAGACCAAGAGACATGTAGACAAACAGACAAAATAGACTAAAGTCTTTTGCAAGTGATTTTGGGCTATCAAAATAAAGTTATTTTCAAGTTAGTGCATAATACAAAAAAGATGCATTATGTGATTTTGTTCTAAAATTCATTTATACTGATACAGTACCCCAAAGAAAGAGGTTGTTTAACAAGTTTAAAAACTTATCTTTAAACGAAAGATTGGGGTCTAAATCATAGACACGCATGCATTCAATACCTTTCAATAGGATTACAGTAATGAGCCTCTTTATTTTTAATAAGAATGGATGAACAATTCCTCAATTGATAATCCACTACCTGGATATGCTTTGTCAGGACTCATAGATGTCTCTCTATGATTAAAACAAGGTTGTAACGCACAAAAACGAAATCTTATTCATTAAAAAATCAGCTCCATTTCTTCACAGATTTTGTACCCAAACATCCTTTAGTCATGACAAACATCCACAAACATGTGCGTACCCCAGACAAGGATATAAAGAGGTCAGGCGGAACAAGACAAACAGATGAGCAGAAAGACTAAGGGACATGCAGACACATGTTTTGGGACCTGTGGGAGATCTGGGTTTGCTTCCTAATCTTTAAATGGGTAAAACCAAGGTGACATTTGGTGGTCTTTGCACGAGGGTTGTGGTGTGTGGAGGGGGTGGTTGGTGGTGCTACTGACCGTGGGAGGGAATGGTGTCCTCAGAGCAGGAAGGCGTGGTGGTCTGTGTGCTGTAGCCGCTGGAGCAGTGGAGGGAGTCGTGGCTGGTGCGTGGGGCCTCCGAATTGAGCCCCCCGCCCAAGGTCAAGGCTAGCTGCTCCCTGGCACTCTGGAGCTATGAGATACGGGGGAAGGAGGGACCGTGATGGAGAGAGGAAAGGGACGGATGGATGGAGGGTGAAGGGATGTACAGTACAACAATAGGAGATTTGTAGAGTGGTCTCTGCTGCCACCATCAGATCAACACCAATCATTACAAACTGAAATGGCTCTGTAGAAAGAGCTGGTTTATATGAGTGTTTGCCAGGAAGCAGTTACCGCTTGATTTAAAGCCCTTGTTTTTGAGTTCATCAAACTGGGTGTGGTTTGTTTAGGGTGTGCTATGTGAGTTCGCAAGAGGGTAGAGTTAGAGACAAATAACAAGGACAATTTGTTAGATGTGACTTGGAGAGCCTTTGTGTGTAATTCACTCATCAAACTAACTCCAGAGGAATATTTAAATTGAAAACAAAGTGACCACACTAGTCCAATCGGTCCAGTGAGGCGTTGCTCAAAATAGATGATTGATTAACTGGGACCACAAGGAAAACTGTGAAATACTCTTAATTCCCCAACACAATACTCCTATTTACACATAGCTGTCAATTTTGGTACTTAAACCTTTCAATTTTCTATAGGTTTTTGTTCTGTCAGTATAGCTGGTCTGCTGTTTGTGTACTCTTAGATAACAAAGATAATATTTGATAAGTGAAATGCTAGTCAGTTATATTAGTTATTTATTATAAATAATAAATAAAATTAAATAAAAAAAATAATGCATTCATCATGGAATACCACTTGTGTGTCATCACTTCCTTGTGAAAATGTTTGTGTAACATTATTATTGATCACTTGATTAATAATTAATGGATTACAAACCACTGTGTATTTTTTATTAACAAAGATAACCTTTTACAAGTGACATGCTTGTTAGACAGCAAGTAATTTACATTTCAGTAATCAATATGCATTTACCCTGAAAAATTGCATTTATTTTACATTATTATTGAAAACTTAATTATGAATGGATTACAGTCAATGATTTTAAAACAGTTGAACATACTGTGCTGGTGATTATTTGTTTTAATCATTAACAAACGTATCAAGGTGCAAACTGATAAGCATTGTGGAGGGGGTGGGACACGTGGGTGTGTATGCGCTACCTTTCCGGATGTGGACATGGCACGGGTCCTCTCTCCATGCTGCATGTAGGCGTTGTGTGGAGCGGGCATAGCTGTGCCATTCTCTGTACCAGGCCCAGAAAGCCCAGGCCATGATGTCTGCTGACTGTTAGGTCCACTTATCTCCTGAAGGAAACCCCAATGTTAGTTTGTGCCATTCTACTTCACAGATGTCTCACTAAATGTGGAAATATGATGCAAACATTATAACATGGTTTCAAATAGACTTGATATACAATACACTCTATTATGCTGTGTTATTCATAGATACAGTTTATGCAAAAAAGTATAAATACTTACAAATAATAGGTAAGAACGGTTAACATATTCAGGCATTAATTGAGAAGGGCAGGGCGAACAAACATTGAACAAGTAAGGTGTGGACACAAGGATGGGCACCAGGAAAAGTAGTCAGCCAATCACTGACACAGAGGTTAAAGAGGCACATCAATACGTATAGCACAGAGAATTACATACTAACACCCTACTGGACAAAAACCCATATTGCAATAAATCGCATCAAGTTTTTCAATATAAAGATAACAATGAGAACCACAATGTGCTTTTTTAAATCAACCTATAAACTACTATTACTAATTGGATTATTGTAACCATCAATTGTTAATTTCATCATATACAATTGAATCTACCGCGATGTCTCTTCCAAACAATTCCCCATGGATTTAGGACTGTTGAAGATCACAAAAAGCCTTCATCCAAGGCTTTTTCACTAAGACTTTCAGTTTGATCCAAATTGCGTTGTGTGACTCAAGGCGGGAAGGATAGCTGATTTTCGTACAGGTAACACAAAGAAATAGAGCGTCCATCTTCCAGAGATTACACTGTAAACGGCATGTGGGTGAATTTTTATAGATGCTGCTCTGACAGTGTTTCCTCTGGAATTGTTTGTTGCTGTGGGGGAATTTGGCCATGGGGTTGGGGGAATGGGGGACTGCTCAAATTTACATACAACAATGTATATTAAACAAAAAACTACAAATGAGCATTAAAATACACCTAAGTTGAGTTGTGTACAATTATACCTAGGTTGTCACTGTCATCTGAACCCTTTTGATCCTATTACTGTAGACAATCCTCAAGGACGGTTTTACTAGGGGTGTAAGTTGTGGTTTCACTGAAAAATTTAGTAAAGGAAAGTGCTTCAGTCACCCGGACATTAGCTACGTCGATACATACTGTGTGAAGTAAGCAGGCAGCATGATTGGTCCAGCAAGTATACTTTTTATTAGGGCCAAATACAAGTCAAGTAAGGGCACCCAAGGGCACATCAACACCCCCCTTTCCAAAATATTGCTTCCAGCACCCCCCATCGTCCTCTGAACGCCCCCATTGAGAAACACTGCTCTAAAACATGTAACTTATTTTTAAGGAACACCTAAACAGCTCAAAATCATTCTGCCAGTCATATTTACCAAAACGACAGTCAATAAAAACACCTCAGCGCATTCAGTAATTCCCAAGTAGACCACCGTAAGTGTTCGTGATTTCGCACAGTGACGTCAATGCAACATTTTCAAAACTACAGCTAGAGGTGTTCAGTTGATTTACTGATCTTTATTTGTCAAGATTTATTCTCCAATCGATTCGATTCAAAGAGTGACTTGATTCAAAACTAACAGTTTATAATTTCAAAAATGTTTCAGTGACATCCCTGCATGAATTTCCAGACACTTAGGGTGGCTGAGTTGGGAATCAACAAACGCCCTGAGTAGGTGATTTCAGTGACTGTTCTGTCGGAAATATTACCCGCAAGATTTTAAGCTGTTTAGAAGTCTCGAGTTATCCTTTAAACATTAAATTGCCTGGGGACAGTGTTCATATTCAGCGTGTCTCAGCTGGTAGATTTGCACAGTGGTTTATGCATTTGTGTTGTACTACAAACAGTAACTAAGGACATTTTAGGCCTTCGTGTGGGGTTTAGTTGGGTTCCATTTTCAGTAGCTAATGCTCTAGAACACACACATACACACATGGATGCATTCATTATACAAAACACGCACACATTACAGCTAGACATGGTAAAAGCAGACACACTGTTACGTGGGGCTGGGGGGTCTTACGCCACGGGGGGATACAGGTGGATATTAAGGAGGGTAATCGTCCTCACAATATGGGCTCTGTGGATGGCGGGGCTGACAGAGCGGGCGTGGGTGCGGTGGGCGCCAGAGCGAGCAGAGGATCTGGGCGAGTTGCCCTCGCTAAGGGAGTGAGTGGTGCAATCCCAGTCCCGAAAACGTGCCAATGGACTGGGCGAGCGGTGCTTCCCCCGGAAAGTGGGAAAGGAAATAGAGAAAATAATTGTTTGGGTTTCAAGTGAGGGTAGACTAAAGAGTTAGGTACAAGGAGGAGACCAGTCTGTCATGTAAACCCTTCTCGTCAAAGAACAAGATCACAGTTATAATAGTGATGCAGCACTTCGGTTAAGAAAGAAAAGGACTTCAACTTGAAATTACTAAAGTTAACATCTGGATGCAGTGAAGGATTGTCTTTTTTTGCTTATTACTTAACTTCCCATTCACAAAACAAACAATGGGACTCGTGTATTTACTAGTGTATTTAAAAAACATTGACCACCTCAGAACAGAATTGTGAGTGCAGCAGAAAGAGGGGGCGGGAACATAAGAGTGACCAAAAGAAAGATGGGTGATAACACTCAGTGGCCACTTTATTAGGTACACCTGCTTGTTGGAAATGGAAATCGCTAAATAATTTATCATGTGTTTCCCACTTAATACACTGCTCAAATTAGTTAAGGGAACATTCAAATCACATATCAGGTCTCAAAGACCGTAACATTTAAAAATTTAAATCTTTACCATGCATTGTGTAATGTCATGATGACAAAATGCAACAGCATAGGAATGAGTCTGATATTGGGGGACACACCATATATTCTTCACAAATTGTTCTAATTATTCGGGGGGACCACATTGCCTGTCTGTACCATTGGGGGGGACATGTCCCCCCATCACCCCCGTTCCTACGACCATGACAAAATGACTTAACGGTCACTGGAAACCTAAATCACCAAGTGGGAATAAGGGAAGGATGCAAACTCACACCAAAAATAAAGCAAATGATTCAAATCACAGGTTGTTCCAACGGGAGTTAATTTCATCACGGCAACTCATAATATGGTGTCCTGAGGGATCTCCTCCCAGAACCTGGGTCTGGCCATCAGTGAACTCCTGGAGTCTTTGGCGCGACTTGGCGGTGTTTGATGCACTGATACACAACGTCCCAGCATTTCTAAATTGGATTCAGGTCTGGGGAACGTGATGGCCAGTCAATGGCATCAATGACTTTGTCATCCAGGAACCACGTACACACTCTGGCCACATGAGGCCGGGCTTTGTCCTGCACCAGGAGGAACCCAGGGCCCACTGCACCAGGAGGAACCCAGGGCCCACTGCACCAGGAGGAACCCAGGGCCCACTGCACCAGGAGGAACCCAGGGCCCACTGCACCAGGAGGAACCCAGGGCCCACTGCACCAGGAGGAACCCAGGGCCCACTGCACCAGGAGGAACCCAGGGCCCACTGCACCAGGAGGAACCCAGGGCCCACTGCACTAGCATAAGGTCTGACAATGGGTCTGAGGATTTAATCCTGGTACCTAACTGCTGTCAGGGTACAGATGGCTAGCGCAATCTCCAAGTATATGCCTTCCCAGACCATCACTAGTCAGTCATGTGCTCAGTGAGAACCTGATCTCATCTGTGAGGAGAACGGGGCACCAATGTCAGACCTGCCAAATCTGTTGTTCTCTGGTGAATGCCAATCGAGCTGCAGAGTGCTGGGCTGTGAGCACAGGCCCCACTAAGGGACGTCGGGCCCTCATGTCACCCTCATGGAGTCTGTTTCTGACAGTTTGATCAGAAAGATGCACACCAGTAGCCTGCTGGAGGTCATTTTGTAGGGCTCTGGCTGTGTTCCTGCAGATACCAGTCCTGATGGTGCCTCTCCAGTGCACCTGTTCTCACTATCATTTGCAACAAAACAGGTGACATTGACTCACAATCGCTTCCTAACTAGACACATTGATTTCCCTGAGGTTCAGTTGACTTGGTGTTAAAACTGTGATAGCGTTTTCCCTTAATATTTTTGAGCAGTGTATATGTTCACAGGGATTTTCAAGTCTCCTTAATGTACTTCTTGTAATTATACCTTATCACACAGAATGCTGTAATAAACAAACAAACTTAGTTCGGGGCAGTTTATATAGGCAAACAAAACAACTTTCATTGACCATTATAGGAGAGACCAGACTGATTCAAGCTGACAGAAAGACCAGAAATACTCAAACACTATTTACATGAGTGGCGTAGTAACCTTGAATGCACTATGCATCAAAATTCTAAGTGGATGCTCTATAGCTGCAGAAGCCAGAGCTGGGTTCCTGTTAGATAAGAACAGGAAGACGAGGCTACAGTGGGGGCATGTTTAACAAGACTGGACGACTGAAAATTGGCAGAGCCTTGTTTTGTCTGATAAATCTAAGTTTCTGCTGCTACATGCAGATGGTAGCATAAACAACATGAGTCTATGCAACCTTCTGCCATTACCAGTTGTGCATTAGCTGTTGCCAGTGTTGCACAGTCTACCCGTTTCAAAAGTATACTTCCAGCAAGACAGTGCAACCTGTCACAGTGCATCCTCTCAAGCTGGTCCCACAAACATGAAACCAGTTCACCTCAACAGCCTGCATAGCCCCCAGATTACAATCCAATACCTCACATTTAAAAATGAGTTGGAACAGGTTGACAAATCTGTGGGGACGGCCTGCTGCCAATCAAATCAGCTTGGACCAAAATCCCCAAGGGATTTTTTCAGCACCTTGCGGAACCTTTTCTGTGAAGAATATGGAATGTTCATGAAGCAAAATTGGTCCAACCTGATACTATCTACAAGTAACTTATAAAGTGCCACCTGAGAGTCCGTCCTGCAAATTCTGGATCCCAAAAGAGCCTCTCTCTGGCTGATGTAAGGCAACCTAGCAGTCCTCTACACAGCTGTGTGTGTGTGTGTTACCTGTGTTGGGTCTACACAGCTGTGTGTGTGTGTTACCTGTGTTGGGTCCAAGGAGGGCTGGCGGAGGTAAATGCCATCTACAGAGGTGATGGAGTCCAGAGATGGGACGTGCCTTACAGAGTTGTAATTACTGTTTGAAAGGGAAGGTTGAAAGAAAGCAAAGGAAAAAAACACAGAAATTAAAAAATTCAAATGACTATTTTTTATTTAAAATAATTCTGAAACTGAGCCAATTGACAGTGCAAGACACAAACCTGTGATCATGTGAATCTATTTGCTGTAGGGCATTCTGCCCTACTCATGTTCAGACAGACCACAAATTGCCCAAGCAGATTTCATCTGATGTAAGTAACACAACCAAGTGACCCCGGCAAACCACTACCATTTCCATGACACTGTAGTGGCTACTTAGTGAGAGGTTGGGGAATGGGTTAATTTGAGACATCCACCAATATAATTATTTTATGTGCTGGCCTTGATTAAGATTAATTTAGAGCTAAAGTAGCATGGCCATCTTTTCTTTTAAGGGATTTGAATGCCTATATGGTCTGCTACGTAAAGCAAGCTTCAAATATCGTAGCAGGTTAGAGAAACCTTTCATTGTTTGAGTAGTAAGGGAGCTGGAAAACTACTACTACACGCTACTGGAAAATACTGATGTTATTTAATGTTCCATAATCTAACGTCTGTGTTCATAGGACCCCACATAACATTTATTATTCTGTGGGATAAATTGTTTTGTGAGCATAGATTCATATTTGCTGTTCTTAGTAGAGGAATTGTTATCAGTTCAGACAAACAAACAGCTTAATGTCATTCATCTATAATTACAATTCAACACAGGCCAATATATTACAGCAGTCATAACAAACTGGAAATGACTAATACCAACATATGTAAATCTGTATTACAATCAAACTGATATCAGTACTTAATCCATTGAGTTTGGACCACAGTATCTAAGTGTTACAGCGTAATAATGGGTGGAGCATTGGTAACTTGACTAGAGCACAGTTTATATGAAGTCATTTAAATTAAATAATATTTAATAACTGATATCAGTAATTAATCCATTGAGTTTGGACCACAGTATCTAAGTGTTACAGCGTAATAATGGGTGGAGCATTGGTAACTTTACTAGAGCACAGGCAGCATGCAGGGATTGTCTTGTTATTAACTTGTCTGAGGTAATTTAATACAGCAAGGCATCAGGGAACTCCATCCTTATAGCAGGTCACAAACACTAGGTCCTTGAAATAATAATCCTAAAATGGAATTAACAATTTTACAGATTTGAAGCAAACAGGCAATCATAATATGTAAAATACAGCTCTGGAAACAATGAAAAGACAGATATTCACAAGCCAACTACCAAAGCTGAGCTGGCCTCACATCCTGGACTTTGAACAAGACCTTGACTGAGGGTGGCCAGTAGGCTTAACACACACATCCTATGGGAGTGTGAACAGGAAAACACTTGTGGACACCAGGGGACCAGGTGACATTCTCAGTAAGATAATGTAAACTGCGTAAGTGCTCTGCGTCTGCCTGGACATGCTCTGTGTGTCATCCCATGCTTTTCCCTGATAAGGAAACAGGACAAGTGGGTCGCCTCGCCTGCTATTCCACACCCTCTTGGCTCGACATCAAGCGACTGAACTAGAATATTGCCTGTGGTCTCTCATTGAGTGAGAGTCCCTAATCAGTGTTGAGATTACAAGTAAGTAAACTTGGAGAAATATGGAGCGCTAGATTAGCATAAGATATTGTACATACATTGAACAATGTATTTTTGGTTGAAAATATCAAATAATTTAGCTCAGAACGTAGAGCTCTGGAGAAAAGTAGTGTGCTATGGAGGGAACTGTGGAGATTGGGATTCGGCCGCTAGCTGACCCCTGTTACAGGAGCATGCTTCCTTAGCTGGCTGCAGTAAGTGGGATTTGGCCAGGGATCTACCTTGAACACACACTGAACTTCACTTAACCACTGCTGCTGCAAGTGATCTAGTTTCTCTCCCTGGAGCCTGTTCCGCTCGACCCACTCTGCCTATTTGCCATTGACAGGGTGAGGACCTTATGGCCCTTATGCGTTGCAACAGCCTGACCATTTGCAGTAAAGACAGGTGTGTGTGTGTGTGTGTGTGTGTGTGTGTGTGTGTGTGTGTGTGTGGTTGTCTGTGTGAGACAAGGTTTAAAAATCTTTTGAAAGTTTAAGACTGTCTAGAATTTAGAAGCATGTATTGACAGCTTTTTCACCTGGCCAGTCATTCCTCCTAGATTTTAATTACAATAAGGTTGAATGATTTAATAATATAGATTATCATTTAACAATATATATACGTTGTGTAGGTCCCCCTTTTGCCGCCAAAACCAGCAGCCCCATACGCAACAAACTGCGATGCACTGAGTGCATCTTTCTATCAAAACCAGCATAAACGTCTTCAGCAATTTGAGCTACAGTAGCTTGTCTATTGGATCAGACCATACGGGCCAGCCTTCACTCCCCACGTGCATCAATGAGCCTTGGCCGCACATGACCCTGTCGCAGGATCACTGCTTTTCTTTCCTTGGACCACTTTTAGGTACTGACCACTGCAGACCAGGAACACCCCACAAGAGCTGCAGTTATGGAGATGTTCTGACCAAGTCATCTAGCCATCACAATTTGTCCCTTGTCAAAGTCACACAAATCCTTACGCTTGGTCAGTGCATAACAGTTTGTAGCGTATGGGGCAGCTGTTGAGGCAAAAAGTGGACCCAAACAATATTAGGAAGAAGGTAATAATTTTATGTCTGATCGGTGTATAGACCTATTACTATAGCTATATTATGCACTTCCAGATCATCATCGTATAGGAAACGTTCTTTATAAATGTAATAAATATGATTATTCTGAAATGACCAGCAACTCCTCTCTTGCCTAGTGTTCACGTAAGAAAAGCATAGTGTTCCTGTATAGACTTGTAATAATGGTATTTATGAGTGTCAGACATGCTCACAGGCTGACAAAGCAACTATTCAGTTCGTTAGATCCAGAGCTCTTCCGCAACCTGACGCCATGGAGGAGCTTCATGTAACTATGTCTAGATATTCATCAAATGTGCATATTAGTAGCGCGTGTGTGTTTAGTGGTGTCTTTCACAGTGGGGAGGCTGCATTTTAACTTTGGTCATTGTTTATTAGCAAAGCAGCTGTGCTGAACAACAGTGCTGAAACCAAAAAATAAATAGACTGCTGTGCATATACAGTACATCCAAGATCTCTTTGTAATAGGAGATGAAACGATCAGAAAGGGGCTAGCGACCTGCTGATGCTGCTCTTGCGTGACAGCGTGTTGCTTGGGGAGGCCGGGGGCGTCTGGTAACTGTAGCTGTAGTCAGATCCCTTCAGATCCAGAATCACCTGTGGAGAAGAACAAACAAAGGTGTATGAGATTGAGCGTATTGACGGTATCTAGCGTTACGGTGTGGGTGTGCGTTCGTGGCGTTTGTGTTGATCTGACCTGTTCGCTGGCAGGAGGCAGTTTGCTGGGCTCAGCTGTCAGGATGCTCAGGTCTTCCAGGATGGTCTGCAGGTGGGTCACCTCTCCCAGCATGCTGATCTCATAGTCCTGAACAAAACAAAAGCACACCTCAGGCCCTGCATTGCTTACAGACATCTTCAGTCAGTAGGGGAGGTAAGTAGCTCTCTGTAGCAGGGAGATTTGACCACGTGGTATCAGGACAGCACATCAGAGTAGAGCTGCTGGTTTTGGATTAGGTCACCGCTGTCCATGTAATGTTAGTTACTACCACAAGTTTAGCAAACCATAGGCTGGTCGGTAATGTACATTTTAGCCTAAACCTGCAGGAGTGTTTTAAATCAGCCCACCACTCTTTCTAGTACTCTAGCCACTGTGCATTGCTTGTTGTTGCTCTTTAGAGTTTAGGCCAGGTATCTGTCAAAGCACTTTATGATGACTGCTGTGGTAAAAAGGGCTTTATAAATTTATTTAATTGCTTACGTTTGAATAAAATTTTAAAATAAATAAATAAATAACACTGCTAACTTTTTAGCATCTTTGTCAAATAAATCATAAATTGTTACAAAATATAAGATTAAATGGATGAATGATCTTCAAAGCAAAATACAAATGTGTGTTTGTGTTGCATTGTAAGGCTTAACATGAAGGTGTGTCCGCTTGTTTAAAAAAAAAAGAGAATGTAAACTGCCCAGATAAACAAGTGACATAATACAGACACTGAGTTAAACCTTTTAATCTGCAAGTTGGTGAAGAGTGATGTTGTTTTTACCATGGAATTAATGTGTCTGTGTGTGTCTTTGACTTAATGTTCTGTGAACTGATGTTCTCAAAAAAGTGAGTGCAGTCTGTCAGATTAAAGTAACACTCCAGACCCCTAAACAGCTCAAAATGATCATGCTGGTCATGTTTCCGACATGACAGTCACTAAATACACCCCCTAAGCGCAATCGGTAATTCGCAACTCGGCCACAAGTTGCCCAAAAACCTTTGTTTACGTCACTGCAACATTTTTTAAAATACATCTAGATGTGTTAGTTTGACTTCCTGATATTTATTTGTACTAGGGGTGGAACGGTACACACAAGTCACGGTTCGGTTCATACATCACGGTTTGGTACGAGTTCAGTACAATGGAGGGAAAAGCTAAACAAAAACGCAGAACACTATTTTTTTATTGTGCATGTCTCAGTCTGTACCATCTAGTGTCATACAGTTTCTCCCCTGAGCTAGCACATCTGGGTGATTGCATCTGATATCCATTAGCAAGTTAGATGTATTTCCACTCACATACCCAACAACTGCTGAACAACGCTGACACACAGTCCTCATCTTATCCACCACTCTATCGCCTGTACTACTGTAACCGATATATACGTACTATCTATGACTGTAACTGACTGGGAAACCAAAGTTTTCCCAAACTTGGGATCTTAGAGGTCGGCGGGTGACGGGTCCTCTAACTCTTGTGGGTCACCACCAATACTCGTCCTTATAGTGCTAACTCACTCACCGGACCATTGATCTGACAAAAAACTGCATACATAGGTGGAGCTCGGCTACTTAGCTTCAGAGCTAAGGCGGGGCTACAGATTAGGTGTCCATAAACAACTTGCGTATCTAACGTTAGTTCTGCATTACATTAATTAATTTGCACGTGAGTTTAATTTATTTTTACCACGTATTCTCCATTTAAATTCATGCACCGACCCGTGATGCCCGTACCGTTTCGGTTCAATACGAATACATGTACCGTTCCACTACTAATTTGTACCGTGTTTTTCTCCTATTGACTTGATTAAAAAACGTACTCACGTTAAAACCATATTTTGTATTTATAAAAATGTTTCTCGGTTTGAGTGTTTTATTTACAGGCAAGTTGGCATTTGCATGTTGGTTAGAGTTTAAACTGCAAATGCTTGAAAAGCAGTCAAATTCAAGGTAGCAAGTGCCTGATAGTCTCCAACAAAAGGATTGATTCCATTACCACGGTAAGCTCAAAGCTGTAGAGCAAATATTTTGTAACAAATACGAAAAGGGAGTAGTATACAATGTTAGTTCTAAAATGGGAACACAAAAATGAATGAAAAAACATTTGTCAAATATATTGAATAGAGCTTTCATTTTCTTTACCTGTCATAGTGGCTATTTGACTAAAACGTTAGTTTTAGGCACTGTTGTACAGTTATGTTACAGCACTTTTAAAAGGGTGCAACTGAAAGCAACGCTTCTTGATAGCTTTAATTCCCTGGCCGATCGGCCTTGGTGCCCTTGCAAAAAAATCACAACAATCCATCCCTCAATACAAGACAAAAAATACTATGTAAATGTGTTCCAAAACGGTCCCTTGGTTTGGCATGACAGAGAGACAGATGTATTTCTCATTTTTCAGACATGCAAGTTACATCTGCTTCAGGCAAAAGTGTTTGTTAAGTAAAAATCCTAAGGACAAATGGTCAAATGTCAACCCCTGCATCATTAATGACCCGATTAACCCAAAAAGTACTCCGTTATGAGCAGCTCACTAGTATACAAAATGTGTTAAATTTCATGGGTAGAACCACTGTCAGCTTTAACCCCTGGTAGACTGGATGGGGCTATCAACATCCTTGGCTGATCCAAATCAAAGCAATCGCAAACATTACTAAGATTACATCTGATGGATGTTAAAGACTGGACTCTAGATCAGAGTAATTCCCTGACTACTCACCAGAACAGGTTTGAGCATGCTGACAAAGGCGCAGTAGTAGATGTTAAAGACTGGACTCTAGATCAGACAAGAGTAATTCCCTGACTACTCACCAGAACAGGTTTGAGCATGCTGACAAAGGCGCAGTAGCGCCCCCTCTCCTCAATAAGAGCCCGGCACACAGCCCTCTTCTCAGTTTCCTCCAGCACAGTGTAGCGCACGTTCACGTCTTGCAGGGCGTGGTCCAGCTGCCCGCGCACCTCATCCTTCCCTGGGGGGAAACACGGGAAAAGGAGGACTAAGTTGTCAGATGAAAGCGGAAGAGAAACAAGATTCACAAAGGCAAACAAGGCTGCAACTAAACAGAGGGTGAAAAACAATGCTCCTGAACTGAATTATAGACTACATTTATTATTTACATTTATTAGTTATTTACATTTATTACATTTATTAGTTATTTTTGTGCCGTTAAATGGATAGAGTAGAGACAATGAGAAACGTTGAGTTTATGCTGAAATATAGACCTTGATTGTGAAACATAAAAATAAATGATTGAAAGAAACCAATCAGTTTTTTCCACCAGTAATGTCCTCTAACAATTTCTAAGAAAAAAAAACAGCTACTGTAGTATAGCAAGAGCTTCAAAATATTCCCAGTTTAACAACTCAGCAGTGTAACTTTAACAAAGCAAATTACAAGAGAAATTCAGTTCAAAACTCTGCCTCAACAGAACATGGCAGCATATTTATTTGAAATGACAACTTGTCAAATCCTGGCACAATGCTCTGTTGCCTATGCTATTTCGTCCTCCCCCACTAGATGTCAGTATGACGTTGAGGTTCCTCAGTCGGAGGAGTGTCTACATGTAAGTGACCTCTCCTCTCCAGCTGTCAAATATTCCCTCTGGGGAGAAGCCTGCTGGAGGCCTGTGGAGAGGAGGAGGAGGCTGATATTTGGGTTCAGTGGGGCAGCAGCTTGCAGCACGACGGCCTGTGTGTGTTTAGTGTGTGGTATGCGAGTGGTCTTTAAAGAGGCTCGAGAGGGGTGTGCCTGCCTTCCCATCTGCGTCCCAGCTGCCATGAATAGAGGTTCTGCAGACAGTTCACTGCCATACAGTTGGCTGATGCGCGCACACGCGCACACACACACACACACACACACCTTAAATACCCCACGAAAACAACCGTGACAAATACACACACATTTTTAATGCAGAGATCCACTTAATGACATCAAACAGGAGATTTATTATGCACTTAATTTGTTTTGTTTTTTAATTGGGCGAGGAGGTGCTTTAAATTATTTTATTGTGCTTTAGCATTTTCAGTTGCTGTGCGTGCATATTGTTTTAACACAAACCTGAACAGCTGTGTACTTATATCCTCCCGAGGATCCAAAAACTAAG
Organism: Umbra pygmaea; assembly: GCA_016801145.1. Classification (NCBI taxonomy): domain Eukaryota; kingdom Metazoa; phylum Chordata; class Actinopteri; order Esociformes; family Umbridae; genus Umbra; species Umbra pygmaea. The sequence continues at coordinate 28,244 of JACXGM010001800.1, read as the reverse complement.
AAAATCCATGTTACTTTACCCTAACAGTAATATAACATACCTCAATAACTTAAAATGTATGCTTATTCTTAATCTAGCCCTAATACATAATCCTAAACTGTAATACATAAACCATAAAATAACTTAAGTTATGTGATATATAATTATTATAGTTATATATGCTAATTAGGAAGGAGGGGGATTATTAGGTGGCCATGATTGAAGTGAGGCCTGGTTGGGAATTTAGCCAAGACACCGGGGTTAACACCCCTAATCTTACGATAAGTGCCATGGGATTTTTAATGACTACAGAGAGTCAGGACACCCATTTAACATCCCATCCGAAAGACGGCACCCTACGCAGGGCAGATGTCCCCATCACTACCCTGGGGCATTGGGAATGATCTTTAGACCAGAGGGAAGAGTGACCCCTACTGGCCCTCCAACACCACTTCCGGCAGCATTGGTCTCCCATCCAGGGACTAACCAGGCCTGACCCGACCAGGCACAACCCTGCTTAGCTTATAGAAGCAAACCAGTGGAAACACAGTAGGGATCGACGGATATAGATTTTTTTTAGTGCCGATACAGACTGTTTTTCATCAGCCTTCGCCTATGAACGATACGTGCTGCTGATTTTCTTGAGCTGAAATTTAGAGCTGATACTACTTTTGCTCCCTCAATTTACATCATAAATACAGTGCCTTGCGAAAGTATTTGGCCCCCTTGAACTTTTCCACCTTTTGCCACATTTCAGGCTTCAAACATAAAGATATGAAACTGTAATTTTTTGTGAAGAATCAACAACAAGTGGGACACAATCATGAAGTGGAATGAAATTTATTGAAAATTTCAAACTTTTATTTATTGGATATTTCAAACTTTTATTTATTGGATATTTCAAAACAGCTGGTGTGTAGAAGCACACTGTTTGGAGAAGGATTTCAGACGATACTGAGCTACCGAGTGAGTTGGCTATAACAACGTTGTGAAAAATTAGAATGAATTGTGTGGCAAATAAATGTCTAAAAGAGGTCAGGGATTTTGAATGTTTAAAATCTTGTTTTCCAAGGTCTACAAAATTGACATTCCAATGCTATTTTTGTTCCTAGGCACTGTATATTTTTTTATGGAAGCCAGACATTTAAGACAGGTCAGTAACCTACCTCAACACAACGTAGCTGCTTTGTGTATTAGCAATTACAGCCTTGCATGTTGTTAATTGGAGTATTTTGGTGTCCTCGCAGTGTCGTTTACTGTAACAAGCCTGCTGGAAGTAGCCATTAGAAGATGGGTATACTGTGGTCATAAAGGGATGGACAGGGTCAGCAACAATACTCAGGTAGGCTGTGTCATTTAAACAATCGGCCGATCTTTTGACATTTTTTACATAATCGGCATCGGCCAATATCAAGCCGATTTATAAGCAGGCGCATCTTGCGGGCAGCCTGGTCGCCAGGCCCTGGTGTTGTTGTTGTGGAACACGTGTACGATGCACGCTGCTCCTAGAGTCAATTACCAGAGTGAGCAGACCTCATGCAGTGACCAAGGAAGGAGCTGTTCATCTGAGAAAACAGTAAGGATTAAATTCTTATAAATCCTATTTAATAAAAAACGTATGACATGTTACTGCCAACTTCGAGAAAAAAATGAATTGGCGACATGACTTTCGGCTACTTTGGATATTCATAGCTGTCATGTCACAATAATTAAGCTAGAATTTTGCAATCACAGACAGTGGATCTGAGACTTTTATTATTTGTTCCGTTTGTTTGTCTATATTTGAGAGGGTTGTCAACTCAATGCAGAGAAAGAAGTTAAAAGAGACCACCGCACCAGGCTAGTGAAGGACTGGCTTTGCTTTCCTAGCGTCGTTGCTAGGGTTGGTAACAGTCTATGTTGGTACAGAGTAGACCCGCTGCTAATATGGCACCTGTGCTTTAACTACCCGTATCTACCGGACCGAAAAGCAACGCGGATTTCTGTGCCTCATTTCGGCGCCACTGATATGCCTGCGTTGCTCTCTGATGCCCCGAAAACGAATGTAAGAATAACAGAAACATCACAGCATGTGACACTAGTTAACATTACACTCGCAGCTAACGTTAGACTTGGTAAGTTTGTAGCTAGCCTGAAAGGGGATAAATTAAAATCAGTTGCATATAATCACTTGTTAGCTTCACATGGTTAATATTAGTCTACAATAGTGGGTTCAGTGCTTTCATCCCATTTTTTTTATAAGCCGAAACTTCTATCCGTTCTGTTTTCCTCAAGGCTTTTAGGGAAAAACGACCTGTTTTTAGAAAAAACTGCTGCACAAGGGTTAACTAGCTATATTGCGTTGCATATGATGAATAAGGGGAATTTATAATTAATCATCAGATCAGCCAACAGTAGATCAAAATCGGGTACTGGTACCAAACGAGTGCTGATTTAATATGTCAATTCAACAATGCACAGTCATTGTTGCGCACTTTTGCGCACATAAAACGTGTCAAAATACGATGCCTATTCAAAACGATACACAGATGACAGTTTTTTTACTTCCACATTTAATCAAAAGGCATTCATGTTAGCAGGGAATATACGTCACTAGTGTTCTCAAACGTCGTTTTCAAAGTAGCCTATTTCTGATGTTGAGTCAGATGGTGGCGAAAAGAGAGAAGAACATTTGGCTATTCCAACTCATTGCACAAGAGAATAATTCTGTAGTTAAAGACGAAATCCCATTTTTCTCAGTTAATGCTTTTGTTATATTTATATTCTTTGTCATATTTGTGTATTGATTTTGAAACCAGATATATTTGTCAAGTGCTTCTGGAAATTATGTCATATCTGTACTCCCGTTGTGCACCACCAAATATGATTGGTTAATAAAAGGACAACTATCAAAATGCACAGATTAAAAAGGGAAAAGCCAAGGGTTTGTTTTACAAAACAGATTTAATAGGCAAAGTTGTATCAAATACAAATCGTACTATGCCTACTATGTGTTTCGCCATTTGTTTTGCATTTTGTTTGAATATATTTATTTGAGATTTGAAACTATTTTGTGTATTATATTAAGAATTAGCCTATATTAAAAGTTAGTTTGAGTATTTTTGAAATGTCATTATTTCTCCACAAAAAATAATAATAATCGGTTGATTAATCGGTATCGGCTTTTTTGGTCTTCCAATAATCGTTATCGGTATCGGCCTTGAAAAATCATAATCGGTCGACCTCTTGATAGGAGTGGCTCCTGGTGTGATCTTCTGCTGCTGTAGCCAATTTGCTTCAAAGTTCAATCTCTTGTGCATTCAAAGATCCTCTGCTGCATACCTTGGTTGTTAACACGTGGTTATTTGAGTCACTTTTTTTCTATCAGCTTGACCAGTCTGGCCATTCCCCTCTGACCTCTGCCATCAACAAGACATTTTTGGCCAGAGAACTGCTGCTGACAGGATATGTTCTTTTTCTGACCATTGTCTGTAAATGCTAGAGATAGTTGTGCAGAAAAATCCCAGTACATCAGCACTTTCTAAAATACTCAAACCAGCCTGTCTTGCAGCAATAACCATACCACATTCTAAATCACTACAATCACATTTCTTTCCCGTTCTGATTCTTGATTTGAACTTCAGCAGAACGTCTTGACCACATCTACATGTCTAAATGCATTCACTTGCTGCCAACTAATTGCATGAATAAATATTTGCGTTAATGAGAAGTTGAACATCTGTACCTAATAAAGGGGCAGGTGAGTGTTTATTGCTAATAGTATTTATTTGTGAAGTGTCCTGAATAGGTAGATCACTGGCCACTTGTCAATCTATTCAGACTACATAGTCTATACTGGTGCTGGAATCATTATAGAGAAAACCTAACATTTGACAAATCAGACAAAAACATAATGCCTGTTGTGTACAGGCCTAATACATTTTTACACATTAAATGGCATGTTTCTACTGTTATTACCACTAAATAAAATTGTGCGCATAGGCCAATACAGTACCGTAGTTCCCAGAACTGTCTTTGACACTGTCCCCCCCCAATGTGGGACTGACTATTTCACCCTTGCCTGCAATGCCTAGTGCAAATACAAACGCGGGTCCCAGACAAGGCAGATGGACGACCATCGGGTTTAGTCAGTTTTTCTATATTCTTTTATATTCTATATTTTTGCTTCGGGTGTGACCTTCCGAATGCAATTGTCTAAAGAGTTGTTTAGTTGCCGAAGGGTAAAAAAATAGTTGAGCAAACCACTTCTGCCTGGGTAATGGTAGGGCTGTAAAATTAATCAAATGTTGATTGCGATTTCAATTTGAGCTCCTAACGATCACAAAAACAATGTAATTGAGAAAAAACTATTATTTTGTACATTGCATTTTGTAAGAACTCTTATTTTTGTTGTGTTCGAATGACATGCACAAGCACACCTTTGTCCCTCCCGAAACTTACTCACTCATCTATTAAAGATGCATTTTACAGTGTAACTCCTTATTCATCAAGCATGGAGGCACAAAAAAAAAAACACATGCCATTGCATACTTTTTAGCCAAACATGTGTGCCCCATTAGCAAAGTTGGGAACGACAGCTCTAGAATGTTGTTGCATACGTTGGACAAGCGTTATAATTTGCCATCTCTCCACCATTTTAGCACAGTTGCTCTGCGTGCTGTATATGTGAAATGCTGTGCAGAAGTGGCTAATGAGGTGACAAAGGCAGAGTACTGATCTATGGTCTACAGTATTTTATATATTACAGTAGTAGCAGGTGATTGCGGCAGCTCCACGAGTTTACCTCACAGCAACGCAGGTACTTTGTTCGTTAGTTAGCTTATCAGCTTTGTCTATTTGTGAGTTTTGTGTAGGATATTTTATTTGTGTCCTTGCAGCGTTGTTTACTGAAACATTTCTTCAGTATTAGATTGCTTTGAGGTACTGAGAGATGCGCAATGAAAATAACGATCCACTATCATTGAGCAGTTAATCACATTCGTTCTGTGTTTTATTACCGCAGCCAGGTGTAGGGCCATGTATTACTTTTGAACAATTATTTTATCGACCGAAGCGCCAGGCTTCGTGGAGTTACTTTTATATAGTAGTTTGTTTGAATTGCTGTTTGCAATTCTACAGCAGACTTAATTGCATAGTCTATGGTGCGCACATAAAAAACCTGCAGGCAAAATAGAAAGATACGTTTAGAAGTGTTAATTTATAATATAATAAATATAAATATCTTATTTGCAAATATAATTGAAAGACATTGCTGTCTAATCAAATCCAAACATTCAAACAAACTAGGTATGCTGGTCACCCTCAAAGTCAGAAAATGTATTCCAACGCAAGAGACTCTTAAGTACGCCTTACATCTGTCGCTCCCGACGTCAGAATTTTCTTAAGTCAATGAGTAATCATTTTAAATAATTGTGATTTCAATATTGACTAAAATAATCGCGATTATGATTTTTTCCATAATCGAGCAGCCCTAGGTAGTGGTCTCCAAACGTGTACTAGGACCCCTGGTGGTACAGTTATCAAAATAATTTGGGAACCACTGGAAATAGGGACATAGATAATTTTTGGGACAATTTGCATCACACACCAATACCGCAATGAAATCATATTGCAGTCTCTCAAAAAGGCAAACCATCATAGTTCTTAAACCTAACTAAGTTTGACCCTAAAGTCAATGCCAAAAATGTACTTTGTCCTCATCGGGACCGACAAAATTTCCTAATACGGACATTTTTCCGTAGAACTGCTCCTAATTCGATATGTTAAACTAACATATACACACACAGAGACACAATTTACAGAGTGATGTTATTAGGATCAGGAGGAGATAACCAAGCTGTTGGAAAGGTAGACCAAACAAAGGCATGGAACAAAAGCACTCGTAAAAAAGAAGGGAGGCATTTGAGAGTCTCTGGAGTCGGTTTCAGGGGAGCGGGCCTGTCTGTCGTTATTCATAGACCGGGAGAGAAAGTGTTTGAAATGGAAATCTATCCCCTATTCAGTGCACTACTTTGATCAGAGCCCATAGGATTCTGGTCAAAATGAGTGCACTATCTAGGGAATAAACCCAATAGGGTGCCCAAAGCAGCCAAATCAAAAAGCCCCATCTAGCGAAAAGCCCCATCTATCCCCCTGAATAATATTTTCCACACCAAGAAAATACCAGATTTTCTCCAGACCTAAAAGTTACACTGCCAAAATACAATTTTCCAAATGATGCTTTTGCTCACAGATATTGTTACAATTAGACTGGGAAATGTGTTGTCTCAGCCTGTGTTATCTTGAACTAAACACCTCCCAGGGCTTTGTAGTTCACATAGAACAGCACAAAAAAATATAGGCCCACATTCATTAGGGAAACTGAAGCATTTCAGTACATTTTGCAATGAAAAGTGAAAACAAGCCCTTTCAATAGCAAAAGCAAAGGTATTTACCATGCAGGTCTTCGTCAGTTTTCTTTTGTTTGGTGTCTAATGAACACAGCCCCAGTAATGGGAGGTAGGTTAGAAATTATTTGCCACACGCACATGAACACTGGGTTTGAACTGATTTAAGACTTTGTTTATCGTGCTAAAAGACCTTCAGGCAAACCAGTTTTCATGTGAGAAGAACTTTGGCCATCACATGACAGACTCCTGAGCGATGGAAAAAGTAGAAGAAAAACATATTGTGCTCATGTTGGCCGAGCCATCTAAAACACAAGGTCTTCTGAATCTCTCCTGTTTCACTGTGGGTTGAATAAGTAACAGTAAGGCTGGAATGACCTGGTCTGCCACCCAAAATTGCTCCCCATTGCCTGTATACTGAAGTGCACTGCTTTTGACAAGAGCCCAACTGGGTCTTGGTCAAATGTAGTGGACAACATAGGGATTAGGGTATAATTTAGGACAAAAATTGTGGCATTATTTTTTTACTTATTTTATTGAAAGCAGTCCTCCGGCGCAGTAAAAATTACGTTGAAAACCTGTTTCCAACATTCCAATGAGTAGAAGCTGACAAGGCAACTGGGTGTGTGTGGGATGTAGTGCGCCGCGCACACAAACCCTCTCTCCCACACTTTTGATACCCATGGGATGCTCAGCTTATCTGTGTACACACACACACACACACACACACACACACACACCTTTCTGAGGTTATCTGATGTGGAATAGATAACTTTGGACGTGCTCCTAAGCAGAAGTTGAAGCTGTCTGGCGTGTCTTCCAACCTGATGCACCTTCATGTGAGATCACGTCACATCCCTAAAACGTCCCTACTTATTTTGATTTAGGTCAGAGCTCTGACTTGGCCAGTCAGGGTAATTCACCTTCCTATCCTTAAGCCACTGCATAGTTTTTTGGCAGGGTGTTTAAGGTGTTTGTCGTGCTGGAAGGTGAACCAACTGCCCATGTTCAGCTGTCTATTAGACATAGGTTTTCCTCAAGAATGTGTGTGTACTTGTCAGCATTAATTTCCCCTTCAGCCTGACCAATTGCCCAGTCCCGCTGAAGAGCAGCACCCCAAAACATAATGTTGCCACCACCATGCCTCACAGGAGTTACTGTGTGTTTTTGTTGAACGCTTGCAGTTCGGTCCAAAAACGTAAATCTTGGTCTAATTCGACCATAAAATCTTTTGCCACATATCATTAGTCCTCCAAGTGTTTTTTGCAAAGCACAAACAAGACTCTGTTTGGCCCTTTTTCACCACTTACTACTAGTAACGGACTCATCATAAAAAAGCCTGGTTTTCTTATGACTTAATCAAAACCCCTACAACTGATGTCAGGTGTGGGCTAATTAGCATGGTGTGTGATCTGGGAAGTGACATGTTGTGCCTGAGGAAGTTTATGATGGTTATTCTAAGGGGCTGATTACTTATTCCATCCAGGTATTTCACTAATTCATTTTAATAATCGTTTAGAATTTTTGTAAATGTTATTTTCACTATGATGTCGAGGGTTATAATGTGTAAATACAGCTGGCAAAAGTTTGATTAATTTAATTTAATATCCAGGTTGTAATGTGAGGTAAAGATTTTTGACAGGGTATGATTTCTATAGGCACTGTACACAATGGGCCATTTTACATCTGAGCAGAACACCACAACATTGAAAGGGCAAATTAGAAAACTAGTGGAAAGAAAACAATCCAAAAGAGCAGTGCTTGGAGAATAATAATAACGCTATCCTGGTCTGAAGTCTACATAAATGGTGTTAGCAAACGTTTGTACGTTGTACATACATAATGTACGTATCTATTGGGTGAGTCTTCCGAATTTTCATCTGTCTCGTACTGTGTGATGACGTTTAAGATATGTACGCCTCAGTGAATGAAAATATTTAAGAAGGCGATTGGATATTGAAACAATGTTTGTAGGGTTAGTGACAAGCATATCTGCAGCAAAGTAGGTCTTAAGCTGAATTCACACCAGACATGGGAAAAAATCCCTGTACGGCATCGTAATGCAGACACACTTGTACACTGCAATCAACATCGTAATCAATCTTCTATTGCATACAACTGTCTACCTCCAGCAAGGCGACTGACAGGAGCTGTTTTCAGTTTGGTATTAATTGACAATACAAAAACTGAGCTGTCAAAGCTTGTCTTGCAATTTCACACACCCATAGATGAAAGCGACATATTAGCTCTTTCTCTGAGGTAAATCAACTTCCGGTTCTGGCACCGTATGGCAAAGCACGGCACAAGTTGGATTATTTCAACTCTTGCGACACACCCGCCGCACTGCATCCACGTTTTGCCGGTTCCGGGTAGATTTGCAGCAGCGGTGCGCATTGCTTCCTATTGAAATGAATGGACTTCCGCCACAATGCAACCAGTTTGCCGGATCTGGTGTGAATCCAGCTTTACATCGCTTTGCTCCATTTCAATCTGCATCTTGTGCATCTGCAAATACTTCTCTAAAGTGTGGAATGGTCGTAAAACCCAACTGTTAAACTTTTCTTGGAGCAATGGAGAAAAACTGGTATTAACATCAGGGGAAACACTATTTTTCTTCTGCAGCTTAAGAAAATCAGTGATCCGAGGTTCTGCTTGTTGTACAACATTGCTCCTTGAGAGCTTTGACCAATTTGGTGGCCCCCGGAACAACAAAGGTGGGATCCCACTGGTAAAGATATCCATCCCATCATGGTTTTACCAATTTGTTCATTTTAAACTTGATAGGCTACTTCCCACTCATACTGATCGAGTCAGTCCCTGTTGACTAGTGTCATAATAAAAGCTTCAGTGTACAATGTTCACTAACATACACATCACAGTGCATAGAACCAGGCGTCAATGGACATAGTGAGCAACACAATGTGACTGGCAGTGGGACAGGGTTCAAATCTGCAGCTGGGTATTTCCAGTATTATGGATGGGACATTTTCTTTCCTCATGCTCAGTTTGATCTTACAGTGGAATTTACCAGCTGGTCCCTGTGGCAGCGACAGCTTCTAGGAACAGGGAATCACATGCTCCATGGGAGTACATTCATGATGACAGTGGAACTAGAGGTGGACTCCAACCATGGACCAGACATTTTCCCATTGTCTGAACCATATGAACCGCCTTGGGTATCAGCTGGTCTGCTAAGCCTGACAGTCTTTGTTAGGTTTGGGGTAATCTTAACTGGAGCTGAATGCTTCGGGTATGTTTAGTGAGGGCTTGGCGGTATACCTAAGGCATTCATTTAACTTATATTCACTATTAGTGAACGGTTTCAAATAAGTCAAAATAAAACAGCCATTATCAGCATAACATGATGTATTTATGTTTTCCTTTCGTAAGTGCTTGCTAGGCTTTGTCACTTGTCTTTTTTTAAAGTTTGGTCTATTCTCCTTCACTCTGCTGTGTGTACAGCTTCCTGAACAACACACATCCTAAAAGCCCCTCTCTATGCTATGTTAACTATGATAATGAGCGGTTTCAACTCAATATTGGCCTTGGTCCAACAGAATCATACAGACACCAAAGGACAATAATGCATTAAAACGACTGCAACAGTAGAGAATTAAACCTATTTGGCAATACTACTTGTAGATGACAACTCCTCAAAGAGAACATTAACACACCAAAACAGCAGTATCAACTACGCATAAACCAATGTTCTGATCATGCATGAGGGAAGCCAAAGGAGGACAGTCTCCTAACGTGGTACAAAGGTGAGAGTCAGCACAGAGGACACTTCACCGCTCTCCCTGGTAGCAAACACAACCCAGCTACCTAGAAACACACCAAGACAAACACACTCCCATATCAAATAAGGTCCCTCCCCAGCAGTGAACATTCACATCAAGCATGATGGAACACATTGTCAAATAGTCTCACAGTCTCATTTATATTCTCAGTCTCATTTATAACAAAACAAATGCTTTGCTGAATAAAAACAACAAAAACTCAAACCTCAAAAACATTTAACTTTGCAGACGAACAACACATTTTTGCTCTCTAAGGAAAACATTAGTATGCCAAAACTTTATATCCCGAGAGCAGCTCTCTACCTAATGTAGCCTACTGCTTTCTGATTGAATAGGACATGGTGCGTGTTACACATTTAAAGGGATGAAAGCAAAGTTTTTGTCCAACCCTAGGGAAGCTAATCCTCCGGATCTGTTCTCCTAGGTCTCGTATTTGAACTTTGAGTTCAGAGGTCATCTCTATTCCCAGGGGCAGAAAGAGAGCTGCCCACATTCCTCTAAGTTGGCTAATAAAGCCTGATTACTTCTATAACCCACCTGTATCATTAACTAACATTCCTAGACTATGAAAGACTGAAGTCTTCATTTCACTCAGGATTTTGGCATGTGCATTAGACAATGCATTTTAGACTGTAATTCTTGGGCCACATGTTGACTACCTAAATCCCCATACTTGTGTTTCTCATTTACCTGGTTAGGTCTTCAAACAAATGAGTCCCACAGTCGCAGGCCACATTAAATTGGCTCACTGTAAATTGAGGCTGTGGCTAAGAAGTTGAGTGGTTAAAGGAGCAGAGTTTAACATGGGTTCAAAGGTCACTCAGACCCAGCTGACCCCCCTGAGGTCGTATTCAGCCACCTGGTCTATTTTCACAAGAGCCACAACCAGTTCAAGAGTAAGGGTCATGTATTAGATTTGTTTTCAGTTCCTTTTATAAATTCAGAGGACGGTAGCTTACTAGTTAACTGCATGTGAAAAACAGACTCAACCTAAAAGGACCTACAAAATGCCCTTGCTGAATGGAGAATGACCTGAGACACTGAAGCTAGCAAAGTTACAGTAAGCCTTAGCTGCTAATACATGCTGAATCTCACCTGACCGTTAGCCTCTTTCTAGAGACACTCTGTTTCAACAGCCAATGGTTCTTTGTATGGCCGGCCAGAGAGTGTCATGGGCTGCCAAGAATAATCCCAGGACAAACAGACTCCGACCGCGTACTGAGGGAGTGTGTCGAATGTGAGAAACAGTTGAAAAAGGGAGTCAATGAAGTATTCATTCAGCTTATGCTTGGTGGTGATCATAAGAGCCTGTCTTGTGTTGCCAAGCGGCTTCGAGCTGCAGAGGACTTCAATCAAGCATGGTAGTCTGTTGGTTCAGGAGTCTTCATTCCAATAAGGTAGAGGTATACAAGCCTTGTTTCAACAGTGCTAGACTTTCCACACGCCGGGTGTGTGTAAAGGAAAATGACGTTACAACACCGACGCTAATGTTTATATATCCACTTTAGTCATTTAGCAGACACTTCTGCAGAACAACTTACAGTTAGTGCATTCATCTTAAGTTAGCAAAGTGAAACCCCCTGTGAGCCAGGCCCCAACCTCAACCAGTTTTTTTGCAGCCTGGCCATTGAGTAACAAGACTACCTTTCCAACAACAAATGATCAGACTAAAGTAGAGATGGGTTTGCCCAACCCAACAACACTCTGCTTTTGCACTATTACTCAAAAATGTATCGAGGCCCCTCCTGGCCCCCGGCAGGAACAATGAGGACAAAGTGACGGGCTTGTACAGTCCTAGTCTGCTACTGCCCTACATTTAGCATAGCTGCGAGGAGACTGGAGCAGATCAAGCCCCAAGCCTTCTCCCTCCTGCTTATCTCCCAGTCGTAACAACGTGCAGCGACAGTCAGCATACTACTGTAACGCCTCCCCTCCAAGCTCCCTTGGTTGAATAACTCAATATCCTCTGCGCCACGTGTACCAGTGGGCTTTCAACTCATACGGTTTGGCAGATCACATCCCTTTCCAGAAAGAAAGCTAGGATCACATGCTGGTTGCTACTGATAGCTAAGCTGTTAGAAATGAGCGCCTACAAGGCTTAGTAGGGTAAACGTAAAACAAGAAACTGAAGTAAAAACGTTTCCACTGCTGCTGGAAGCCGATCCGTGAGAACTTCCATCTGCCTTTGGGTGCCTCGCCTTATTGCTTAGAAACACTATTACACTAAGATGCAGTTTAAGATTCATCATAATTTATTTCAGTTCTAACCACTGATATGGGTATATGGTTCTCTAAAAAAGCTTGACTGATAATTTCAGGCTGACTAAGCTGGTGAGAGGGTGTTCTGGCAGATTAGAATCAGTGCAGTCGGGCGATGATGAGTCTCCAGTTCATAGCTGACCTCAGAGCAGCTATTACAGGGAAACCGGGAGGTTTCTCTCCACTGATGCTCTGAAGTGGTCTAACTCCACATAATAATGACAGACCTTTCACTGGTGAGTGAATGTGCAAAATTCAAACACACATGTTCACCATCTCTCACTCGGTACCCATCTGTCCTGATAATGCCGATTATCCAGTGACTCTCTCAATATCCGAGGTGTGGGCATTGTATCTCACAAGGATTTTAAATTGTCCGAAAATAACGAATGAATAAACACAGATCTATGAGATTCATTACATCATTATCAGCCTGGTGTGAAAACGTCAGAACCGACCAATGGTTACTGCATTAACGCTTTGGTCAACTGATGAGGTACCTTTATATTGTTAGACCATGTTACAGCTTGTCAACTGATGAGGTACCTTTATATTGTTAGTCCATGTTACAGCTTGTCAACTGATGAGGTACCTTTATATTGTTAGTCCATGTTACAGCTTGATGAACAGCTTTGCCTTTAAAGAATGTCTTTATGGAGACTGTGGCACTTTTTTTTCCCAGTGCAACAACTACACACAACCATGACTTGGCTGGCAATTTACCATTTATGGAACATGGTAGGTGTGGTGAGATTATTTTGGAGAACCCCGGGCATGGACAAACCACATCATTGTCTGCTTTCACAATAGCAAATGTTGTGAGGAAACCGGATCCTCCATTATGGCAATTCTGCTGCTTGTTTCTATGCATCACTCACCCTCAAAATGCTTAGGCCAACAATTTGCCAAGAGCGTTTCCCTCTTTTCTGGGCTGAAGAATGTAACATTACGCTGCATTCAAAAAGTTAGAAGTGGGTGCACTTACCTTTCTTGACTTTCTTCTGCAGCTTGATTGTGTCTGAGGACTTCTTCTTGATATCTGCTCGGGCCTTTTTGTATTCTGCATTGGGAACGACATAGGAAAATATTAGGTGCCAATGAAATTAGTTGGATGCCTCAGAAATTACGAAATTGGATCCTACTTTATAATATTTGATGTAAAATGTTTAAAGCGTTTATTCAAAAAGGATTTGAATTATAGGTTTAAGTCTTCCTTATCATATAAATTCAAAAATAATTATTTTGTATTTTAAACACTTTGTACTTGGCACACATGTTCATTTTGCCATATCCCCAGCACAACCTTTACAATGAGGATTAGTCATTAAATAATAAAAAACTCAGGTAATTTGCCATTATTTTCTAGACCAAAATACAATTGTTGTAATCATGAATATTTTCATGGAAAAAAATGAATATTAATAAAAAATTGTGACAATGTTCATGAAATTACATAATTTCTCATGGCAAGAATTCAACTGAATCAACTGAAGTAGGTATGAAATGTCATTTTTATCTATTTTTGGAAGTTTTATATTGTCGATCTGTTTGTCACAATCTTAAAGTTCCACCCTGTGAGGCTACTTTAGTAAATAAATGTATAACATTTTATTATCTCGAAAATGGTTTTATATTAGAAGTAAAATGCTGTTCACATGTAGGTTTTCTACATGCTAGTTAGATCATGATCACTCAGAGCTAGGGCTAACATTCTTGAAAGAATTAATAAAATATTGATAAAAAAATGTAGTCAACAAATGGTTTATAATATAGATATATTTTTTATGTTGTACGCTTGCAACTGTTAACTATGTATGCAATTTAATATACAGTGCCATGCATACAGTCGTAAGCAAAGTTTAGGCACCCCTGACAATTTCGTTTTGATGCATATTGCACATTTTCAATTAATTTGATAGATCAAAATGAAATTGCTGATCCAAACACCCAATTATTTATAGATTAAAATCATGGAAATTTTCAAGGGTGCCTAAACTTTTGCATACGACTATTTGAGATAGTGAAGCATTTTTCTTTTTTGGCTCTTCTCTGGCCTGTAAGGATATGCAACCAAATACTAAAAGACAACTACTTTTTACATTATTTAAATGTGTCCCTATATCTCCAGGAGCCCTGGGGGGAACTACGTAAAACAGTGTTATCATTTCTACATGGTGGATCCAATACTTCTCTAGTTTAATCACATAAAAATTGGTTGATTTCAGATCCTACGGTGCCTTTTATAGTACACAATCTAAGAAACACAAATTGTTTAGGTTAAAGAAAGGCATCTCTGTTTAGTGGTTTAGGCCAATGAGTGGTTGATTTTCTGCTCATTGTTTGGTGGTACAGTAGCTTCACCCCTGTTATGTTACATTCCACCCTGTTAGTTGAACAATTTTAATTTCAAAAACAATAGTTTAAATGTTTTGCATGTTTTGTTTATTTGCAGAAATGAAAGTTATTCATTGAACAAATATAATTGTTTGCCGAATTCTGTTATTTGATTTTTATTAGAAAAAAATAAACTGTTGGTTCACACTACAACTAACACATGTACAAATTGTTTGGAAGTTATTTTTTGTCAATAAACAAATGTAATAGAAAAAAGGACACATAATTAATAAGAATATATTGTGATAAAAAGATATATTATGATATATTTACATTTTTAACACTTTGTGATTGTTATTCATATGCAGGGTGGAATTCTGTCACGGTTTGAACCAAATACCCATAATTCAAAGGATTTAAGTGCCTGTGCTTGGAAAATATATTCTCCAGGAAGTTAAACATCAATTTTCAGATTAAATGTTTAAAACATGAAAAATGTCTTATTTTTCAAAAGTTACAAGGTCCAAAAGGCACAGTTTGACAGGATTGACCCACATAAGGTGCCTATATACAGTATAAATTTAATATTGTCAGATCCTGAACAGATTCTTCAAGCTATCATATATTTAAGTAACAAGGATGGAACAATACCAACATTTTTAATTTAAGTGATTTGCTTAATGGACCATCATTGGAGCATCATTTGTGGGATATTGAGCATGAACTGACAAAAAACATTTTTATCCAATAAAAAAAAACATTTTTATTGGGTTAACTTCTAAACATTGACTACAATTTACAATTTAGGTCATTTAGCAGACGCTCTTATACATTTAAGAGAAACTAGGTGAAACAACCACAAATAAGTAGTAAGAATATTCATAATTTAAAACAGTGAAAAGGCAAATATTTCTAGAATTGGATCATACAGGTAAACAAACAAATAAGACAATAAAGGTGGAATACAACTAATTTAAGTACTCATTGAAGAGGAGGGTTTACGTATGTTTCCTAAAGACGGTAGAGGCTGCTGTTCTAGCCTCCAGCGGAAGGTGGTTCAAACATTGAGGAGCCAGGATGGAGAGGAGTTTTGACTGCTTGGAGTGGGAGCTGATTTCTTGAAGGCATGGGACGGCCAGGAGCCCAGAGATGGCAGAACAAAGTAGAGGTGTAGGGGTGTAGAGGTCTAGGGGTGTAGGGTTTGAGCATTGCCTGAAGGTAGGAGGGAGGAGCTCCTCTTGTTGCTCCGTAGGCGGGCACCATCGCCTTGCAGCAGATATGTGCTTCAACTGGGAGCCACTGGAGTTTGCTTAGAAGTGGGGTGATGCTTTCTATTTCACTTAGACTTTTATTATTTTTATTTATACTTTTTTTTGTTTGTCATGTCCTTGTTTGTCATCGCCCCTCTCGATGAATGTATTTAGTTATTTAAATTTCTTGTTTCTGACTCGTTATTTTGTGTATTTCTGTTAGGTTGTCTGTGTTGTGGGCAGGATAGAGGATTGGGTGTGGGGAGGGATGTGCATTGGGGGGGGATCAGGGAGGGAGGCCCAGTTGTGCTGGATGGAGGGGAGGGCTGGGGAGAGGATTGGGTGTGTTGGGATGTTTGGGGGGGAAATAAAGATCTTGTGCATTTCCTTTTATCTCTATGTTGCTGTATTGTCATAAATAAAATGTATATAACTTTAAAAAGTGGGGTGATGTGATACAACGTGGGAGGGTTGAACATTAGGCGGGCCACTCCGTCCTGAATTAGTTGTCACCAAGAGTGATTTGGAGTAATCCTGACGTGAGATGACAAATGCCTGGATGACTACCTGTGCTGCTTCCTGGGTGAGGTAAGGTCATACTCTATGAATGCTATAGAGCATGAACAAGTCACAGATTTGATGATAGCAGAAAATGAGAGGGTATTGTCCAGGGTCACGCCAAACTTCGTTGCACTCTGGAAGGGCAACACCATGCGGTAATCAAGCAGTAATGGAGTGGAAAGGCCTTCCCATGGTCGAGCTCAGTCTTGTCAGGGTTGAGCTTAGGGTGGTGTGCTGACATCCAAACAGTGATCTCAGCCAAGTAGACTGGATGGTGTCAGATTATTGTTACGCATCAATTTCATCTCACAAACCGATGTTCACACATAATTTTTTTTAATTGAATAGAAAATGGTACAGAGCAAAATTTGAGGCAGCAAAACATCTTTAATCTGGCACACTGCCACGGCCATGCTTGAGTGTTGAACTAGGGTCAATAATAGAGAATACAGTGATTTGGTTTGTCGTCAGACATTAACAGGACCAATGCTGATCAAAGTCTGCCAAACAACGCTTTAAAGCTGCATTGTGTAGGATCTGCTCCCATCTAGTGGTGAAATTGTATATGACAAGCAACTGAAGCACCTCGCGTTATTATACCAGCAACGTGAACCTGGATATTCATTTTTTCTTTCAAAACAATAGCACTTGTTTTGATTCATTGCAATAATAATTGTTAATTCACTACACAGCCTGTGAATTGTAACCAAATGCTATTTATTGTGTGTAAAGAAACAATAAGAGCATGTGATAGCAAAAATAATTTTACGTTTTATTAATAAAAGTAACAAATATGTTTTACACACAATTTGATTGAATAAATTGTCAGTGTCTCATGTGAAAACACGATTACATTCGAAAAACATTCACTAGAGTCTGTTTTATTCCAACAGAATACTAATTTTAGCAAAACATGAACATGGACACTACCTATGCAATGAATAAATAATGATTATTGCAATGAACCACGTGCGCTATTATTTTGTGTTACCAGGCAAACGTTCTTGCCTTATGTACAGCTTGAGCCAGCGCTGCTATTACATGTCCTCGAGAATAGGCATGATCTTATATCTTCAACAGACTTTGAAATTTGCAGGCAGTCATGAGTAATCTCCCCCTGACATTCATCACGGTGCCACTAGTGTAAAAGCGCGAAAGGCCGTGCTTGAATTTCTAGGTATGTCCCTCTTTGGCTAATGTATTTAACAGATGGAGGCGTAACATGGCTGCCGCAATTTGAGCGGCACCATTGTAGGTATTGTGAATGGAAGATTCTACGCTTACGAAAATACTTAGATTATTAGGTGGAAGTAATTACACATGAATGAGCACATATTTTTGAAAGAACAAAAGGGTTTTTGTTAAGAATCAACTCAAACAAATACACAGTGTAGCTTTAAAGAAACTATATCAAGACTCCTAAAAGAATATTCTGTTTACCAATTAAATGGTAATGGTATTCTGGGAGGCATAACTTTGTTCTTCAAATAAATGTTCATGCAAGTTGTAATTTGTTTATTAAAAATAAAATATGGAAAACATGGACAGAAATCAGCTGAGGGACAAATACCTTGTAAGATACCTTATGTAAGATATCCTACCTTTGGCATGGTCTTTGTCCAACTGACTGGCCACCTTTTTCCACTCCTCAATCTTCAGCTCCAGGGGATTGATAAGGGTGTCCGTCAGTGCTCTGCAGTGGAATTCAATACACCAGCCGTTAAATTACAATTCCACATCAAGTGGATCTTCTGGAGTCTTCTCCAGACTTGTTAATGAGAAAAAAACTGAATAGAAACATCAAATGCAAGATGATCAAACAAAATATGCCCGTGGCCATACAATTGGTGGGGGGGCCTACACTAGATAAATAAATGTCATCAAAAAACACACCAAGAAGCGAAGGCAACTATATAAACTAAAGCATATTCTCAGGTACTCCTCACCTCATGCTCCGTCACAACTCAAAAGATCACTTTGCTAGTTTCATGTCTGAAACAGAGATTCAAAAAAGGAGAAGGCTAACCATTCGCATTTAAGTTGTCAAGCGCTTTCTTAGCATATATTACCCATAATGCATGGTGCGGCCAATTGACAATGTATGTATAATTAAACCAATGTAAATGAATCTAGTGAGAGTTGCCATCTCATACATATCTGTTTAAAAGATTAGATGGTGATGAACATGTGAACTGCCTTAAAATTTATTATTTTGACGGCACAGTGTGTGCTTTCAGGAAATGTAAATGAAACATTTGTCATTACGATATAGACAAATGAATATGTTCCAGACAAACATGCCTATATTTATTAGCATTTTCTTGGCAATCTTTGTACTGCTTGGCTTACAGAAAACAGAAAAATTTGATTTTTGGGTTTGAGAATCAATATTAATATTGGCAAAAAGAGAGTTGGATCGATTTCTTCTCCCATGCCTATCATCCAGGCAGAGTCATCATCCCAGCAGACGAGAATGCTCTGTATTTTCTATAGGAATGTTCGCTGCTGGAAGTCGTGACCTTGAACACCCTACTAGAAACCAATCAGTGGCACAGAATACATCATAGAATACAGGTCTGAGTCAATGTTGTTCATGTGGCATGCTGACAACAACACTGAATCAGAGCAGCATGAACTCGTCACCTTATCCCTAAACGCTGTGACATTTTTAACAGTGCAGCAGGGTTTCCCGCAGCTTTGTAAAACCTTTTTAAAAATGTTTATATCAGGAAAAGAGAATGGCACAGCAGAATTGTTGACTGACACCTGGCCAGGATGAGTGTCGGTGCACTGTGCTGCTCATGGCCTGGCCCTGGCATGTAGAGATGCAGCAGAGGGAGTGCCAAACATGAAAACCTTCAGAAAGCACCGTCAACACCTGCATCTTTATTTTCAGAATAGTGCAAACCACACTAGTGCTCTAAAAGCAGCTGCCAGGACCTAAAAGTCACAGTAAGTGAAAACATTGTAGGCTACACTAAAATCCTTATTTAATACATTTACTAAAAATGTATTAGAATGAATTGTCCTACCCCCACTCCAGGAGGTTAAGAACACTAGGTGGCTATCACAAGAGAAGGCCATTTCAAATCTTCAAAGAAATCTGCACATACTGAGCAAATTACAGATTGGTTGCAGCTGTTCACCTGCAGGCAGACATCCTGCCCTACCTGGCACAGCTTTCCAAATTGTTCCAGAAGGAAGATGTCAATTTCATGGCAATCAAAAACCATGTAAGATGTGATGTCACATTGATGTTGATTTATAGAATTAAATGTCAGTTTTCATATTTAATTTGCATGTCTATTAAGGTTCCTGTTAGCATTGAGACATTAAATTAAAGCATCAGGTGAACACAGCAACCCGAGGGCTCCTTTCTTGCTCAGGTCAAAGAGAAGGTGACCAATCTTAATATTGATGCCGAGGAAGAGAGAGGGAGACGTGGGGCACCTCTTTCCAACCTCACCTTATGGGCACGTTTTCAGACACAAGTAAGCAAGCTCAAGAACGAATAAACGATAATGAGTCTCTGAAATATTATCAGCCTCAATTTCTATTTTCTCTCACATCTAATGTTAATAGGTAATGGAGGTGTACATTGACAGCCTCATTCAGCACCTGGAGCTGAGGTTCCAGCAGCTTGAAATTCTTGGTGCCTTTAGTGCTCTGGGCCCACCAGGACCATGAGGTGATGAGAGTCACGCCATCTCAGACCTACAGATGCTGGCCAAGCAGTTCCCGCCCACCAATGAGAAGACACTTCTCCAGGAATGGCAGAGCTTTAAAGTGCTTACAACAACTGGAATCTTAAAAGTGAGTCATTAACATAACACATTAAGTTGATTATGTAAGTTCACGCATATCTGCCATTGATCAATGATTTCATCCATTAGGACAAGTCCCTGCTAGACATAATGACAGCAATGGCATCTGGGTATGATATGAACTACATGTGCTTTACCCAAACCTGTCCCTTCTATCAGCAATAACTCTCACAATACCTGTCTCAAGTGTGAATAGTGAAAGGGATTTCTCTGTGACGAATAGGATAAGTCCATCATCTCTCAATCTTAAATTCTATCAAAATTGTAAATATTACACAAAAGTATTAAATAATCTAAACTTCATTCACTCTCTGTGTATAAATCAAGTCAGACTTGTGGAACAGGCTGCAGGGCAACATCCTGACAGCCTGCATGAAAATAAGCATAAATGGTCCACTTATAAAAGAGTGCAATTTCCCATGGGCCCTTGAATTGTTCTTTTTATAACCAAGGATGATTGCTTGTAGCCATGCTAGATGTCAGTTCTGCCATAAGCAGTGACTGTGATCACCTTTGCACATTTTGACAATGTTGTTTTGCACATTATTTTGCACTTCAGTGTTGTATAGTTTGTATGGTATTTTTAAAATTGCACATTGCAACTTATTTTGAAAAGCTGGTTATTTATGAATTATATATTATTATTTAAATTGAATATTTAGTGTAATTGTTAAATGTAGTAGAGTCTGTAGTCTATCGCACAAACGAGCCCCCCCGGTCAGATGGCAAACCCCACCCTACCACCTTAACTAACACATTTTCTGTGGGAAACCCTTGTGCGGTATTATGCACTAAAAAGATGAGTCTGTAAAAACGCAAAAATGTTTTTCTACACCATAAGGGTCCTTAAAAACTGTTTTCTGTAAAGCTTGTTTACGGTTTAATACTTACGTGGTAAAAAGCTTCAGTTTGGATTCAATACTTCTGTGCCTCATGCACATTCGTGTCAAGGCAGAGCCAATCTCTTTTGTGGCACCTGGAAAACATGGAAGAAAATTAAACAAAACTCTGTTATTAAAGCTTGACGACGTACAAGGACAGTGACACAAAGACGGCTAAGCAAATTCTCATGAAGGGCATAATCAAATTTAAGAATTAACCTTTTTCTTTGCTTTCGTAATCAAAAGTGGTACACTATACACACTGGGCTTGCTGGTTACATTGCGTCAGTAGAGCTTCCACTGCACAGCAGATGGGCTGATTGCTGTATTGAATTCAGATTTAATGCTGCCCACTCCTGACATTTTCCCCGACTGTAGGCTTTTCCTAGGCTGGTACGTTGTCTCCAACTGCTTTTGTCCACACACACACACGCGCCAGCTGTTTCCATGTGCTCCAGTGTCCGCCGGGGTGATGGAGGGACAAGGGATTGAACTTGTCTAGAGACGCTAACATCTGGTTCTTATTAAACTCATCTAACCACTTAATATCCTGAGGCTGTTCCCAGGGAGGTCTAGTGAGACAGTGCTGTCTGCGCTCTATTAATACTCCTAATCAGCCACTTCCAGAGGAGAGCCTTGTTGGCCAGACACAAACAGGTTTTTCCATTCTACCTCATACTAGAATTCACCACAATGACTCTTGGAGCACAAAACAATGGCTGTACGCCCAACTGAAAAACCTACCCCATCCGAGCACGATAGGCTCTGGTTAAAAGTATTTCACCAGAACTGTGCTACAAGGGGAGTCAGTTTTAAACCACTGCTCAGAAACAAATGGTCACACTGCAAAGTTGATGACACACCGTGTCATACACTGCCCTCCATAATTATTAGAAAAGTGACGAAATGTTTTCCTGGCGTTATATTCAAAGTTTGACAATAAGTAAATATAGATGATCAGCTTTTATTTAGGGGTATTTGTACATTTGTTTCACAATTTAGAACATGACAACACTGTTTACATATTCCACTATTTCGGATTACTGATTACAGACCCTGCCCATCTTCACTGGTGATCAGACTAGTTATGACAGAACTTTCCCTGTTTTGGTCCTGAAAGACTCCCTATTTACAGTGGCAGTGTGTTGAGGGTCATTGACTTGCTTTTTTGACAAATCAGCAGGCAATTACTTTTGAGTGAGTTGCTTGTACCTTAGCAAACATGATATTTCTACAAACTAAAGAATTCATTCTTCTGCTGCCGTCAGCAGTTACATCAATATAGTGAGTCAGTTTAAGTGAGCCATTCGTCTTCATGTTGACCAATACCAAATGCAAAGCTTAGAATCTTGACATTTTGGAACACATCTGACTAACCGAAATATGTACACAGCCAACTAGTGCCTGCCAATAGGGAGAAACCTAGCGGCATCATGTGACATATTGGTTCTTTAAACTATTTCACTATTCATTCCTGCTTTACTTCAAAAGGTCTGTGTTTCGTGTTTAATAACTGTTTGAATAATTTAGGGGAAGACAAATTATCAATAACTTATGACACAGAGACTTACACAATTAGAAAAACTCCCAAGGCTGGGTAAGCTTAACAGGAACGGTTCTGGACACAACAGAAACGTATCTAACCTCAGTGTGCAATGCTAGATGTTTCTAGAAAAACAGCAAAGACATGATGACCTCCATAACCATTGACAGGAAGACAAAATAACCAAAGGGGCGAATAGAGCATTTGAAATACACTGGGCTGCACTGCACATCAAACATGTCTCATGACGCAGCAATAGATCTATTTCTGCTCTGGCGGCATGGGGCTGTTCTGATGTGTAGGGCAACAGAAAGAGAAAACACAAGGTAGAGCAAGTGAGGGTAGCTGGTTTCCACCATTACACAGGGCACAGTACTGCTTCTCAAGCCTAGACTTAAACCTCAGAGCCCTCACCCCAGCCGCCCCTAAGCCTCTTTAATAAATAGGCCATTGTAGCATCCTGACACAGAAAACGGAGCACTTCCTATGTGACGTTGCACTGAAATGGAAACTCAGGGATAGTGGATAACTGTGAGTGTGAAAGAGAGAGGGTGATAAAGGGTGTGAAGACAGAGTAAGAAGGTAGAGAAATGGTCAGGGACAGCCAAAGAAATGTGCACCTCCTTCCCCCCTGGAAAGAACACTGTTGAGGTGACCCAGTGTGTCAATGTGTCCCAGTCTTCCTCAACACTCTCCAGTGTCTATCTCCATTAGTGAAGGACAGGACAGATCCTTAGGTTCCTCACAGCAACAAACGTTAGCAAGAAGGCCGACTTAAATTGACAACATTATATCTGAGCCTATAACGGCTGCATATGAAGCCTATGATCAGCCAAGGGTGTTTTTTGAGTTGGCCTACATAATTGATATCCCCATTAGACCAACACTAGTGTTCATGTCTTGAGGCTACCTGCAAAGGCATATTCCCTGTAGCAGCATAGCAATGCAGTTTGGCAGTTGCGAGTTCGTTGACAGTTTGTTGAATGAAACGCTTGTGGGATAAACAGAGCAGAGCTTTGAGAGATAATTACCAGAGGGAGACGGTCCATTGCCACACTCACTTTATTATTGACTACTCTTGGTATTAGTCAGGTCTAAGCGATCACATGATGTTTTATTACACAAGCACTGATGTCAGGTAATGAAACTGGGCATCAATGTGACATGAGCAAAGTGGTTAATTGCTGGGAGAAACAGATGACTAGGAAAAAAATTTGAACAATAATGCATGACAAAATGAGGAAATGTTTGACAAACCACACCATCTGCAAGACCGGTTAATTTTATTTATTCATTTTCGCAACATTACTTACTGGTAAGGAAGTACCTGAGATGGTATTAATTATATATATCATTATTAATACTATTCATCGCTAATGTAACAATTCTGGAAAATTGTAGCCAAAAACTGACCTAATGTGTGAGCACCCAGCACTCACACTAAGGTAAATGACCAACAAGGAAATGTGACAATTAGAAGTACCCTTAATGGCAAACCAGGTAAGGATATAAAGACTGAGAATTAGGTTAAAATGGTGAAAAGGGAGCAACATGCATAATAAACACTGACTGAGCTAACCAAATGACTCACCCAAATGCAAATACCAAAATGCCAGTAATATCAGTGGCTTACACTATCACTTTAGGTATTCATTGTTCTCCCTTCTTCCTCAAGTTAATTTTGTACTGCTTTAGTGTAGCACAGGCTTAATTTTTAGGCATGTGGTAGTACCACAGACAAAAAGCCAGACACACACACACACACTGCTGTCGATACAATGCCACATGTTCTCCATTTCACCACAGAATTGTTTTTCCTCTACATCAAAGCATGAAACATTCATTTGATTAATTTAGTAGATTCACAACGTTTGACTGGTCTCAAATGTAGACCTCAGAGTTGGTGATCAATGGGTTTCTTTTAGTTACACACCATTGATTCACATAATTGTACAATGTTTTCCCTACCTTCATACAGCTTTGTATTAAAAGCCTCTCAAACATCCCATTGTAGCGGATGAGTTCCAGGACAGAATGCTGTCATTGACTTGGCTGTGTCTCATGCGTCTCGTGTGGCATACTCATATAAACTAAGATGAAAACACCAAGTCAACAATACAAGTTTTCCACAATGTTTGAGGTTTGGTGGGAAATGAATAAGCCCAGTTTCAAGTAATGACATCCAGATTTTAAAGTGACAACCAAAAAGCAAATGTTCATTACTGATCTTAAGGGCTGCTTTAACAAAACACTAAATGCATCTATGGGATAAAGATGTTGTTCAACAGTTGTCTTACAATAGCTCTACCACACCATTCCATATTCCAAGGGGGAGGAGTCGAGCATAGAGCAGATAATAATTTACTCTAGCTTGGGTGCGTCTTCAACTGTCGGGAGCAGAACGTACAGTGCAACATGGAACAGGTTGGCAAAGTAATGCTTTTCTGCAGCCTATCCACAGGGGATGGAAATGAACGGAACCACGTGAGTGATGAATTCAAGGAAACACTTATTCCATCTCTCACAGTTGCACGTGTCCTAGCACAATACCTGGGCAATGAGGTGGATGGCCAAGCCCTGCTACTGAGAAATGCTAAGCAATGATTTCAACTGACATCCATCAACATTACATAATTAGATGGGCCTTGTGGCAGGATGGGTGTAGCTCTGTGCTTCCAGCAGGAGGGGGGAGGGGAAGGATAGACTACACCCACTCAAACACCTGAGTCATTTCAGAAAAACTAAATAGGAACTGCATCACAGTGGAGTCATGTCAACTCCTGTGTCTATTTCAGAGTGGAGGAGAAATATCCATCAATTGGATACTACTTCCAAATATTAAATAAGAATCTTTTATCCATAGTAAAGTGGAACTCATACAATGTGTATTATGTTTTCAGTCATTTGAATCTAACACACAATGTCAAACATTTGTGAAACTTCTATGAAAGTGTGAAACATTAAGATGAACTTATCTATCCAAATGCTTATTAGAAAATGTTATAAAGGACATTATGTTATTTCTGGAGGTGTATTTCAACATATTCTAATACAACTTAATGCTGTTAAAATGCTGTCAGTTCCACTTTAAATCTACAGTGGAATTTCCTTTACAATGGCTCATGCGGTTTCTGAGCCTGAAATAGTCAGACAAGACAATTTATGAATTACATCAATGTGTTTCTATTCAGATCTGTCAGTCACCCCTTATGTGGAAGGCACCTTTAATTCCAATGAGATGGATTTGTGATGAAAAGCAAAGTCATGGGCCAGGTAGTGTGTCACTATTCAGTTTGGCTATAGTCAATAGCTCAGATGTTTCTTATGCTTGTCTGTAAAGTAGAATTGGGAAAAGAAAGTGAGTTTATAAAAACTGCAGGGAATACAACTTTGTTTGTCTTGAACAGTTAACAGATCACTGAGCCATAGCTAATCAGAGCTACATAAGCTTATATGCAAATAGGTAATTTGCCACACAGGCAATCTCATTCACTTGTTTACAGTTAGTAACAAAATTGTGAATTTAGATCATTACAAAAGCCTCTCCAAAAAGCCACAAATTCCATTGAATGATTTACTGCAAATATGTAAATAGCACAGGAGTCCTTATTCATTTGTGAACATGCCAGTCCTGAATAAATAACAATGAACAGTGAGTTGAACATAGTTGAGCTCATCAACAACAAGAAAATCACTACCCAAAGCCAAAGGGAAAGTAAACAACTAAAGTATTTTAACTGTCCATCAATGATACAAACTGATGCTTCTGCCCCAGTCTGGTCCCAATCACAAGATGTCTAGGGGAACATGTAGGGGGGAGTCAGATGGCTCAGTGTTTAGGGAGTCAGACTTGTTGTCAGATGGTTGCAGGTTTGATTACTGAGTAGGAAAGTGTGATGTTGTGTTCTTAAGAAAGACACATACTGTACATTGCCCCAGGGATGTCCCTTCTAGTCTGTTAGAATTCCTAAACTAAGCTAGCAAATGTCACCAGCAGGTCTAGTCTCCATGCCCCATGAAATCTGCTTGTCTAGCTGTAACCACCAAAACGTTAAGAACACAAAACCAATCCACATACTAATTTTAGTATTTAGGCTGTTTTTTAGCTGGCTCAACTCCCATAACACAACAGCTAACCACATTATAACTGATTTATGTGACATTCCTTGCTATATTTCATTGTTTTCTGTCATAAACATGGAGTTATTTAAACTAAAATGTACATAACACAAAATGGCTGGAGTCAGCAAACAATCTACTATTGATTTACAACCAGATATCCATTAGTGTAACTAAAAGCAATATGTAAATAAGTGTATTAACTGAACTTCATCTATTCTTGCAACAATCCACTATCATGAAGTTTTGATACAATTAATATATATTGAAAAAATTGGAAATGTATATCTTGTTTTCTTGGTCTATATATGCAAAGTATTTAAAATGCTATTAACTTAAAGGACAACTCCGGCGCAAAATGAACTTAGGGGTTAATAACACATTGGTACCAATCATTGAGTCGATCATTCTCTGGGACATGTTTTCATGCTAATCGAATGTGTCCAGTTTTAGTGTGAACTGATAATTACCTTATAATGCTAGTTGTGAGGGCATGGATGAAGTAAAAATAAATACCTATTTTATACCACTAACAAGGTTCAAAATAGCACCACACTTCCTTGGTAGCATAATGAGGGTCCCTACATGCAAACCGAAGCATGGAGAACTTTATAAGTGTACAGACAGTTTAGTAAAATAATAGTTTCAAAGACAAAATTGCAATAACCTATTTTTTGGTAGCTAAAAGTCAGACCAACCATGTCAATTTGAAACCTGTACCCCCTCTCCCATATCTGTCCCTAAGAGGCATGGACATCACATTCTATCTCTGTCCCTAAGAGGCGTGGACATCACATTCTATCTCTGTCCCTAAGAGGCGTGGACATCACACTCTAAACACAATGACAAACAGACTTGGATAAGCAGACACACACTGCAATTTTCTGGTGGTAAAAATTCCACTTCCATTTGTCTTTCTGCAAGAAAACAAGCAGTGAATGTGGTAGGGCATAGGTCTCCAACCCTGTTCCTGGAGAGCTGCCATCCAGACTGTTTTCACTTTAACCCCAATTTAGCACACCTGATTCTACTAATTAGCTGGATGCGGAGCTGAATTATGCTACATTATTTGCAGTTGAAGTGAAAACCTACAGGATGATAGGGTTGGATATAGGGTTGGGCCGATAGATGATGCCATCGTCCATCGGCGATGGCTGACAGACATCTCGATGTAGAGGTCGCATCGTGATTTCATCGCCCCAAGTTGAAAGCTACCGTATTTTAGCGCATAAAGCGCGCACCCGATCATTTTTGTAAAGGTGACACGTAATCTCCCCTCGCCCAGACCTGCATTGATGGCCACTCAGC
>JACXGM010001799.1:31092-45099 GCA_016801145.1 Umbra pygmaea | reverse complement strand
TGTAAATTGTGATTTCTTGTTGAACATACATAAAGATCTAGCCTGGCAGACTGCACATCAGTGTTTACCTACAAGAGACTTCCTAAAAAAAAGACATTGTACTCAAAGTGCAAGGTGCCCAAGACCAGGTTGTGGAAATGACGAAACTGTAAAACATCTGTTTTGGTACTGTCCTTTTGCCAAAGAAATGTGGTCACTAGTGGCTGACTGGTTACAGGATATCTATAGAGCTCCTTCAGGTTATGAGGATGTGATGTATGGTTACCTGCGAGGCAAACCACCTGAGAATGTAAATAAATGGTGGGCAGTGGTAAATTGTATAAAAGAGGGTTTGTGGAAAGCAAGAAATGTTATGGCTTTTAAAAAGGTTGGTGTGCCACATGAAATGGTCCTAAGTGTAGCTTTCAATTCTTTAAAAGACTACATTTTAAAGAAAAATCAAAGTTTACCATAGAGGAAAAAAAGTTGTTATGGAAAATTCCAAATACAGTACTATTTAAAAAACTAGTGCTGTAGGAGGAAAGCATAGAATCAGTGATGTATATAACTAAAATGTTCTTACATGGATCCCTTGAATGTAATTGTTGTGTAGAATGTAATTGTTTTGTTAAATGCTAAGGACTCTGATATGGAACAAATAATGTGTATGCTTGTGTGTCTGTATATTTTTGCAAGAACTTAATAAAAACTTCTGAAAATTGAAAATTGGGTTAAACCATTATGGGTTGAACCATTTGGTTTGAACCAGAGGTAACACTAGGCAATGTATACTGGGAAATTTTACTGGAGGTGTGGCTTAATATTGTACTTAATAATTTTATGTTACTACAATGTAGTCTTGACTAAATTAATTCAAGTTCATATAACAAGATTACAACAAATCATTTCAAACTAATTAGATTTTGTTGGAACAATGTAATTTTTTGAGTGTATATGACATACAATTGAATGCTTAGAAAACATAAATCAGTTATGTTGTATGATTAAAAAAGTTAAGTTCATCAGACATAAATTCACAGTCAAAAAAGGGTCATGTGACACATTTATTTTGTGTCTAGTGTACTCAATATTTTCATGTTACCTTAGTTTACTAAACTAAAAGTTTTGAGTGCAAGCCGTTTCCAAATTTTTTTTAGGTTGACTGAGCGAATTCGGATTTACAGTGTATGACAAATAAATAGTTTCAGTAAAAAATGGGTATATGGTCACCAAATGTTCACCTGTGATTGACCGCATAGGTCAGTGTTCAAGAGAAGTTGGGTTTAACCACAGCAGGAGTTTCATGCATCAGGCGTACGCACGCAACACCCTCAGCTAAGGTCAGGTCATCTAAAACTTTAAAACTACAGTAATATAATATTCATCACTGTCAGTAACAGCACAGTGAATTCAGTAAAAAAAATGAATTTAAACTTGACATTTTAAACTATGTTAAATGTATTTAAAATGTCAAGTTTAAATTCATTTTTTTATCATCATACAAACGCTGGTGAAAGAATGTAGTGGTACAATGCAGACTGTGAAAAACAAATAGTTTATGTTTTCTCCTTTGCGGGGTTGCTCTACTGCCTGACAGGCAACACTGACAATGGTTCCGAAGGTAAAAGACCAAATCAAAGAGAAAAAAAACACTTAATAATACTTGCGAAAATACATGAGAGGAAAAACATAAATTAAAATTTCATAACCATAGTAACCTTAAAGGTACAATATGTAATATCATTCAAAACAATAACAAAATACATACTTTGCATTAAAAGCAAACATCACAATACATATATTATATATATTTCTTAGTTGTGTACTTACATTATCCTAAATGTTTCCACTAACTTTCAAATCCAGAGAAATGTGTAATATAATTCGAAGACACGGGACATTTCATTTTGTCGCCCGTAAATGGCGTCATATAACCTGTGACTACTCTAATTGTTATAAGATCCAGGGAGCCGCCAAACATAACGTGAATAAAGTTATAATTTTTTAACAATATATACTTTGTCAGTGAACATTTTTTCTGCCGGAGATGCTAGATTGGAAGGTTGTCATTGACGACGATAACAAAACCCATGATCCCACGCAACCTCCCGACGTCATCCAAGTACATCTTTTGCTATCGTTTTGATTGAGAGCCCCCTGGCGGCCAAAAGTTACATATTGCACGTTTAATGACTGGTCGGCTGTGCATGGCGTTTGAGTTCACATCATATACACAAACAGCATGTTAAATACAGACGGTAGTATGTTAGCAGCAAAATTTGCCCCCTCCCCAATCTTCAAAATAAATCAACAGAATTCATGTCTCCTTTAACAATCATGTCCAGACACACTCACTCTCTGAGGGAAGAGATGGTTGTAATTATGTATGAGAGTGTATCTCCAAGACCTCCAGAATCCCAGACCAGTAGTTGGGCTTGTCCCCCTGGTGGAGACTCACTTTCAGGCATGATGTGTACCCATGGCTCCTGAAGTATGCCTGCTTCATATTTCATCTGCTGAGCTCCTCTTCTTGTACTCATACTGGGCAGGAGGGAGAGAACAGTTAACATACTGACAGTAATGCAACAGTTCAACACAATCAGCAAGACGGTGAGCTAGAGCGCCCCTTGCTGTTTATTATCAGTACTGCATCTTGATGGTTCACAGTAGATCTTGTAAGAGACGGGTCTGTCTGCGGACTGCAAGAGAGGGGCGTAACTTGAAGGGGGCGTAACGTGAAGTTGGGCGTAACTTGAAGTTGTCCAAATCCCTGCTGTTAATTCGATCTAAGCCTTACCCAAATGCTTACCCTAACCTTAACCACTCAGAAATCTTGCTGTTAATTCCATCTAAGCATTACCCAAACCCTTACCCTAACCTTAACCACTCAGAAACCTTGCTGTTAACTCCATGTAACATGTGTTATGTCTACGCTATTTACTGTTCTTGCAGTAATTATGTAAGTAGGCATAACTTGAAGGGTCGTAACTTGAAGTCTTGCAGGCTGCAGACAGATACTATTGTATTGTACAGTAGGTTACAGTATGTGGGCAAATCAACAGAGCAAGAAACTCACTTTGAGAGATGACAACAAACAACAATCCAATGATGTAACCTGGCCAACCTGGCAGGAGGAGAGTGAGATGGAATGGAGCATGAGAAACAGTGGTGACTACAAGGTCAGGGGTCACAGGCTTTACTGTTAAATGGGCGGTGACTAAGAGGTCAGGGCTCACAGGGTTTACTGTCAAATGCGTGGACTTAGAAAACTTTAATGTCCCCGAGAGGAAATTTGTTTGACAGTACAGGCATAATGACACGTAATCCACAACAGAAACATTGACCCAGACATCTACAGCACTATTTATCAACACATAACATGCATCAATAAATAGAATACAATAAAAAGGAAAATGTTGCACTTCCCTAAAAGGCCTAATGTCATAAATAAATTAAACTACTGCACAGTACTTCACATGTATTCCTCCTCCAGTCATACCCCTCTCAACAACTTATTTAATTGTGTTATTGTCATGGGAATTAATTATGTTTTTGCTCAGTTGGTTCTGATGTTAGGATATCTATGACCAGAAGGGAGCAGCTTGAACTCCACTGAAAGTGGATGTGTTGTATCCATGCAAACGTTGTCTGCCTTCTGTGCCAATCTGGTCAGATATAGGTGGTACAGGTCTACCTGTTGCTTACCAATGAATTTTTCATAGGTTTTAACAATCTTCCCTAAATTATTCCTATGTGGGATTTTTGAATGTCCATACCAGCATACAGTACAATAGGAGAGAATACTCTCTATAAAGAACTTCTTAGTTTCCTAAGAAAATACAAGCGTTGTTGGTCCTTTTAAAAAACAGCATCAGCACACAGATCCCAGAATAAATTATGGTGAATGATAAGACCGAGATATACTCCAAGTCAGAGTGGGTGAGGGAGCCCCACGTCTAAAATCAAAGACCAACTCTTTAGTCTTGGACATATTCAAATGCAACTGGGAGGCTTCACACCAGTCAGCGAATTCATCCAGCATTGGACCATGTTCAACGGTACCTGGTCTTGAATTGGTGTACTGGGCCAAAAATGCAGGGGTCTTCCCTCACCTATATTAACATGCAATGGTCCATTTAGCCATCCATGCAACCTGTGCCCTGAGAGAATTTTTGTCTGCTCTGTGAGATAAAAAAAATGAATCGCCTGAGCACTGGTAATGTGGAAAATATATAACATCAATTGACTTAGTTGGGAATCGAACTGGCAACCTTCCGGCCACAAGTCTGACTCAACCACTGAGCCATCTGCACCTTGTTATTACAAAATCATTACTTCATATCTTGTTAACACCAATTCATAATATATCAATGTACATTTTATAGCTTTATTCCCACTCATCAGATCAGTGAAGTTCACATAAGTTTGATGTTTTAGAAACACTCCAAATCAAGATGTTTGTATGACATTATGTTGGAAAGTGTTTATTGTCTCAGACAGTTCTATTTCATTCAATAACCCACAGTGTTGACAAATTACAATTATCAATCAACCCCTGTTTCGAAACTATGCAGTTTGTGATGAAGGACGTGAATGGTTCAGTCCGGTTACAGAAGAGTCTGTCTGATCATGGTGGAATTAAAGACTGTTGTGTGCCATAGTTAAAGATGCCAGCAGGTGTCACTGTCGAGTAAAGGTTTCGAAACGTTTCATGACGCTTCGAATCAAATGTAACAGACGTCACTGTTGAATAATGGTTTTGAAACGTTTCATTACGCCTCGAATCAAATGTTTCAATTGTCTCAAATGCCTCGTTTTGACCAGCACTAGGGTAAAGTGCCTTGCACAAGGACACAACGATATTTGTTAGAGTCAGGAATCGAACCGGCAACCTTGTGATTACAAGTCTGCCTAACACACAATGCCACACACAATATTAATAGAATTATTGTTGAGCTTTGTGTTTCTAGGTGACACAAAGTTGTAAGCATGTTTGACAGGGGATGCAGATATAGCTTCCAGTTCCATGCATGGACCATCATGTCGTGTTGGTAGCAATGTACTTACTGTCAGGGGAGAAGGCCACTCCTTGCTTGTGTTAATGTACAGCCTAATTATATGAGGCTTCCCTTTTGACTACGTAGGTACAAGCAATAAGCTAAATGTTGTTCACTTCTTGTTGTCAGAGTACTATTTTGACTTTTAAGAAATTCAATTGGATATGTAAAGTTGATATTTGGAGGCAACACAACTAGCTAACTAAACTACAGCCAAGTGTAACCTGTAACATGTTATATATATCTGGCTAGGTTAGCATTACCATACAATCTGATTACACAATTTGATAAACACAATTAGCAATGCCATGGCTGCAATTGAAGCTACAGTAGCAATGTTTTGTCGCAAAACCCAGGCTAAAATATCATTGTTACCGACAGAACTTAACAGCTATTTGTCCGGAGTAGATGCTGATTATCACAGCTCTCGGGTCGGGTCTCCGGACAGTTTGAAGCTAATAAGTAGCTAGCTTTTCAGAATATTTCTTTACCGGGTAAATCCTGGTAAATCTAAAATGGGTAAATAAGCAGCATGGCGACACCAGAAAATGTCTAATATGGACCATATACAAACTATGATAAAGACGTTGACGGGCCCTGATCTTTGGATAGAACAGGACACGTTTAGTGACGTCACGTCCTAAAATGGCTTCCCGAAATGCAACGCGAATAAAAAAAATACACAAATATGTACTAATATAGTCGATAAAATAGATATTTCTCTAACATTTTACATCGATTCCAGAGGGAACTCACTGCTAAATCTAACAAAAATAACGAAAATATGCATTTTTTTAGGACAAACCGTAATACATAACTATTTTGCCCATTGTGAACATAAATACCACTGAAAACCACTGTATCCTTTGAGCGGGAGGTGGGCTTGGTGATCAGAGTTTATATTTGTGCTCAGGTGGTAGAAGATCAAATTGGGCTAGAAGCTTGGTGCTTGGTGTCCGGAGAGGGAGAGGTAGGTTATGCTTGGTGTCCGAAGAAATGGGCTTGTGTCAGAAGACGGGCTTGTTGTCAGAAGAAGTGGGCTTGTGTCATAAGACAGTGAACTGAGACTTGAGCTTGGTGTCCAAACCTGACACTTCCAGATATTGCCTTGGTGTCTAAGCTGATGCTTCCCGTTCAGGGGGTGAGAGGTGGGCTTGGTGTAGCTAATACTTCTCGATCTGTCTGTGAGCTAGACAGTTAACCCCAATGCTCAGGTGTGTTGGGCCCAACTCACTTTTTGAATTCTATTTCAACAATAACTTCTTTAGCTGTTTCTTGGCCAAGTGTGTTAAAACAGGGCTTTTTGATTAAAATTAAAACAGGTCCAAATTACTCAGATTTTATCCCTAGCAAAGGTCTAGCTCACAGACAGATGCATGACGCCTAATGGAAAGATGTGAAAACGTGAGTAGAAGTTGTGACATCTGGAAAATAGTGAGTATGGCATATAGCTACTTGTGTACACAAAGTCCTGAAAGTAGATTAAAGAGAATTAAATTAAACAAATGAGACAAAAATGATTGAGTATTACATATCTGTGAGTGGCAAAGGTATGTGAAACTTTCAGTATCTGGTGCAACCCCAATGCTCAGGTGTGTTGGTCCCAACACACTTTTTGAATGCTATTTCAACAATAAGTTATTTAGGGACCATTTTGTATTTATGGAATGGACTACCGGAGGAAAATAGGAGAGGGTCATGTCTTTTGTCTTCTTAGTTGAGAGGAGGAGGGTCACCCAACTTGTTTTAGTCTGGGGGGGTTCACCCAACTTTTGTATTCATGGAAACAGCAACATTTCAAAGTGGCTTGTTTGGTGCATATCTTTCTATGTAGCTCTCAGTCTTGGCCCCCCATCGCTAGCAGATGGGTCTGACCCAGGCGCTTCACCTGTAAGTCGCCTGTAAGTTAAATCACAGAGGTATAGTTGGTGAACGTAATCGTCTCGTGCATGAGCTGACTAAAGGCTTCCGTGTTGGATGAGCAGTGAGAAATGAATCAGCCAGCTCAGCAACATGTGGTTGGATAAACCATGTGAGAGCCCTTCACCATCCCACATCTGTCCAAGGAGTTGCCACATTTCATATGATAGCATTACGAACAATCCCATTTAGCCTAGCCAATGAGGCAAGTGCTGAAACATTAAAATTACCTGTACAACCAGGCATGCATCTAGATCCTAGCTTCTTCCGGAGAGTCTGACTGACCAAAGCCTCACCACTGAGCGTTAACCCACAATTAGAGCATGCACACTGGCTTTTTTCACACATACTGCCACCAAGCATAAGCATGCGGCTTGCCCCTCGGACCACAGAAAACAATATTGAGCACTTTGGCGTGTACACAGTCAGGCTTGACGTTTTGTGTAGACACTTGACAGACAATACTGAGTTGTTTGTGATTCCTTAGGCTTCGGAGCTGGCCGTGGTGCTGAATCCACCTGTTGTGGAAGTTGTCAGTTCTGCTCCCTCCAAATTTGCGACATCTGTGGGATTGTGCTGTGTGATGAAACTGCACATTTTAGAGTGGCCTCTTATTGTGGCCAGCCTAAGGCACGCCTGTGCAATAATCATGCTGTCTAATCAGGATAGTTATGTGGATAGTTCACACAGAAAAAACACTGACTAATATGATGTAGACCAGGAGTCCCCGAACCCTTCCATGGAAGGCCTAGTGTATGCAGGTTTTCATTTTTACCTTGTACAAGGCTGATGGAGTAGCTCATTAATTGGTTAGGATCTCCCCTCACCTGTCAGTCTAGGCCCTAATTATGCTCTAAATGAAGGGAAAGACCAAATATCAGCATACACTAGGCCCTCCATGGAAGGGTTTGGGGACCCCTGACGTAGACAGTCCTGCAAGGAAGGAACTTCACATAGAACCCCAAATATCTGAACTTTTAAGCACAGCATAAATAAACGTTTGGGGTAAAATGATCAAAACCTTGATTGACCATTCACTCACCACTAAACAGATGTTAAACAGGTGTCCTGGCTTTGTCATCTCAAATGGCATCTTCATACACCAATTATGAATGGCTATAATGGTGCATGTAATATATAAAAAATGAAAAGTAGCTAGCATGTATCCATTTGAGTTGTCATTTGCGCTTTGCAAGCAAAGTTAATAATGCGTGCATAGATTAGTAATAACAAAGTTACTACAGATGATTTTAAACTTTTATTTTGAAGACATTTTTGGACGCTGATATTGAAGTAGTATGGTATGGTTACGGCCTACTGGGTGGCAAAGGTTTCACATCCTCTTTGTTTGTCCGCTGTAACGTTAGTTAGCAAGATTTACTTTCTACCGTCTCATGCGGCGCTCACTAGCTAAGGTAGCTAAGATACTCATTGGCACATGGGCCATAATGGGTATGTATACGGTATTCACTGCAAATTTCCATTTATAAAAATGATTGTGTATGTGTTACAGTACTTAGGTAAACGTCTAGGTTGGGTACGCTAGCTAGCTTACAAGCAAAGTTGCTAACTAGAGTAGCCATTACATTATCAGACAGGATTGTCTTCATTAGTGCACAACTTACTTGTTAGTTTTCGAACGTTTTGAAAAGGCAACCAAAACGACCCTTTCTTATTGGATAAGTTCATAGGTCCCTGGACGTTTTGTTCCGTTTTCAGTCTTCTACTGTGTTTCTAGTGAACACAACCACTGCCGCCAAAGATGTAGCTTGCTAGATTGCTGGCTAGTTAGCTAACATTTTAGCAAAGTAATTTGGGCCTACTGCAGTTTTGAGCTAGACCTTTTGTATCTAGCTTACTGCGCCATTGGTATGAAAACATATACTGTATACATATGCTTCTGACTAAATAGCTACAGGAGCTACATTTTTTTGTGTGCGTCTAGATGTAAAAACGAGCCTCTTAGCTGCTACTTTTGATATACACTGTACAGTATGTAATGGTCGATCGAGCTTTGCTACCTACTGTATATCGATAATGATCTGGTAAGAGTATATTAGCTACCCTAGCAAACATTTATTATAGTTAGATAGATTAAATGTATCTGTGGCTAACATGATTATGCCAAGTCTGCAAATGTACTAAGACCCTTTAAGAGTTTTACAGTGGTTTCATGTTTGCTGTTAAATACATATGAACTAGTTCGCTAACGGTGCTATTTCCATTATAGATTCCCCCATCCCTCTCTCCTCCTTGCGCCTTTTGGTTCCACCTCTACGGCTGATGTCTGCATTCATGTGGCAGGTAGCACAACAGAGGGCCATCAAGCACTATGGGAAACTAGAAGAGTTTGTGACAGTGGTGACACAAACTGTCCCAGAACTTATGACTGACAGGCAAAGAACCCTACTTATTTTGGGGCTGAGAGCAAGGGTAAGACATGCCACCTTTACTTCCATGCAGGATTAGTTGCTGGAAATGTGTCCCACTTTTTGTGTACTGTTCCATAATGATTTGAATGGTCTAAATATCCTCAAGTTTTATTTGTCTAACGTACAGAAGACATTCCAGTGTTTTTCAACCCTCGGGGCACACCAGACGTTCAACATTTTAGCTGTCGCTACTGAACTAGCTCACCGTATTCATTAATCAAAGGCCTGAGCATTAGCAGATGAGTTACATCGGGTGTGCTAGGTTGGAAATAGATCAAATACAGGGAACGGCTGGTGTTCCCAGAGGAGATGGTTTAAAAACACTGCCATATTTATTAAGAAGTGGCACATTTTATTTACACTTTTACTTATGTTCACTGTAACGGGTTGCGTGTGGCCGTCACCCCCTTTTTTACAGGCCCTGGTTGAATAAATAGACAAAACAGATTAAGAGACAATATGTTGCTTTGTATTGCGTGTTCCTCAGAAGACCACAAATCAAAACCGAGAATTTGTAACCAAGCTGTCACAAACATTCGGGTAAGATGTAGGGCCTCTACATATCCTGTCTACCTATACATTAGGTCACTATTCCTTCTACACAGCTGATTAAATTCCTTTATCTCTGGGTGTAGTTTTTCCCTCTCTTTTGGCGTCTCGTATGTAGTCCTCCAGTCCACGAACACGAGTGTTGCCGTTTTCCTGTTTATATAGGGAACACAAGCGTGGGGTGGCAGGTGACGTAAATCAGCCTCATGTGACCGACAGCAATACCTATCCTTGTCACCAGATGTTTCCCTTGACTGGGTAGTCTAGGATGGAGTCAATGTTGGGCCTGGATGTTGTCCAACTCGTCACATCACATTAATTATTTATACACTTTTGCTTTTTATTTATGTATTTGCACTATACACATTTGCTTTATTTAATGAATGTAATGGTATCATTTGTAAATCCATTCAAAAACAGTATGAGACATGTTACAAGAAGTAGGTGGGCTTTATGTATATCGCCAATTCTGAAGTTGGGACAGTATGGAAGTCATTTGAAAGTTCAATTTACCCTGTACTATATTGAAAACACATGTGATGTTTTATTTTGTGATTTTAATTAATACATTTATTAGTTCTGACCAGATTACAAGCGCACAGTTGCGTAAGCAGAGTGTGGGTGCAAGCATGGCCTGCCAGCAGTCCTGACCTGTCTCCGATTGAGAATCTGTGTCCCAACTTCTTTGGAGTGTTTTGCACTCAGTCATCAGATTTTAAATGAGTGTATATTTTCTAAAATAAATTAAGTAAAACATCACATAATGTGTTAATAATGTGTATTCAATAGTAAAGGGTGAATAGAATTTTAAAATTAATATTTTTTGTGCATTGTGCATACTGTCGGAATTGGGGTTGTAGGTCAAATTCACAAGAAGGTTTAACTGAAATATCTGACTTCTTTCTTGCAGGTAAGCCCCGTTAGCCTCAGAACCCTCCTATATAGAATAAAGTCTTCTCAACATTCACAGGTTTGCGAATTAAATATCACAGTTACAATGTCAAGATTGTTGTTAAATCAGCAATACTCAAATAAAGAATTAGATAATTTCCCCATGAACAATGTATCATTATGTCATTAAGTGTTTCCTCTTCCGTGTGTTGTCAACATTGTTTTACAGTCTAACGAGGCAGGCATGGAGTCGCCTGAAGCCAACTTTGCGAAGCTTACCCAAAGCTTAATTACAGACCCAGTTGAGCGAGACCACTTTGTCCAAGTAAGAAGCTGTTTATGACAAGCATAAATGAGAAATAGGCTATATTTATACACACAATATATATATATTTATATATATATTATAATGCCAGTGCCAACATGCAGAACAGGCTGCATTAGTATCTTCTAAATTACTTGCATGTAAGTAACTTCATTACGCAAGAATCAATTAAGTCAGTGCGATTAGCCTTAGTATATTGGCTATATGCCACATATCAGCGTATATCATAACTAGTCACTCCTCACATTAATTTGTTTCTAAAAGTTGCCACATGCTTCCTAACCAAACCAGTTCTGCCTTAAGTCTACCAGATGCTTATTTATTTACCAGTATACACTGTGTGCAAAATTATTAGGCAAGTCCGTATTTTGACCATTTCATCATTATTATGCTTATGTTCAAACTCCAAGCTGTATAAACTGGAATACTTATTGGATTGAAGCATATCAGGTGATGTGTATTTGTGTAATGTGGGAGTGTGTGGCCTAAGGAGATCAACACCATATATCAACGTGTGCATAATTATTAGGCAGCTTCTGATTCCTCAGGCAAAATGGGCCAAAAGAGATTTATCGGACTCAGAAATGTCAAAAATGGTAAATAGTCTTTCAGAGAGATGCAGCACTTTTGAAATTGGTAAGATATTGGGTTGTGATCACAGAACCATTAAACTATTAAATAGTCAACAGGGTCGCAGGAAAGGTGTTGAGAAAAGATGCAAATTAACCGCCAAAGATTTGAGAAGACTCAAACGTGAAGCTACCAGGAAGCCATTGTCCTCCGGTGCTGTCATATTCCAGAACTGAAACCTACCTGGAGTGCCCAGAAATACAAGGTGTTCAGTGCTCAGAGACATGGCCAAGGTAAGGAAGGCAGAAACCCAACCACCACTGAACAAGACACAGAAGTTGAAACGTCAAGACTGGGCCAAGGAATATCTGAAGACAGATTTTGCAAAGGTTTTATGGACTGGTAAGATGAGAGTGACTCTTGACGGACCAGATGGATGGGCCCGTGGCTGGATCAGTAACCGGCACAGGCTCCACTTTGAGTCAGATGCCAGTAAGGTGGAGGTGGGGTACTGGTATGGGCTGGTATTATTAAAGATGAGCTAATTAGACCTTTTCAGGTTGAAGATGGACTTACATTGAACTCCCAAACCTACTTCCAGTTTTTAGAAGACACTTTCTTTAAGCAGTGGTACTGGAAAAAGTCTGCGTCTTTCAAGAAGACCATGATTTTTATGCAGGACAATGTGCCATCGCATGCATTGAAGAACTCTACTGCGTGGCTAGCCAGTAAAGGCCTTAAAGATGAAAGAATAATGACATGGCCCCCTTCCTCATCTGACCTAAACCCTATTGAGTACTTGTGGTCCCTTCTTAAATAGTTGATTTAAGGAAAAGAGTACACCTCTCTGAACAGTGTCTCGGAGGCTGTCGTTGCTGCTGCACAAAAAGTTGATTGTCAACAGATCAAGAAACTGACAGACTCCATGAATGAACTTGTTGAAAAGAAGGGTGGCTATATTGGTCACAGATCTTTTTTGAAATGTCAGAAA
Source organism: Umbra pygmaea (assembly GCA_016801145.1). Lineage (NCBI taxonomy): Eukaryota > Metazoa > Chordata > Actinopteri > Esociformes > Umbridae > Umbra > Umbra pygmaea. Next base: position 32,385 of record JACXGM010001799.1, on the reverse strand, counting down.
CGTTTATTTGTCACTTAAGTTACAGATGAAAATCGTTTTTCATTTAGTCGCATAATTATTCTGCACACTAATAGTTGCCCAACAATTGAGCACACATATATATTCTCCAAAGAAAGCCAAGATCTCACTTTTACTTCCTAACTATTCAGGTTTGTGCGTATTTACATTTTAGATTGACAGAGAGCACTGTAGTTGTTAAATAATAAAATGAATCCTCAAGAATTCAACTTGCCTAATAATTTTGCACACAGTATGTTTTGTAGTACACAAAGTACCAGATGCTTACTGTATTTACCAGTATGTTTTGTAGGACACAAAAACAAGGACCTGTTTTGGCCCATGAGCACCTAGTCTTATGTGTGTGCACATACAGCAGACTGGCACCTGGGCAAAAATCACACAAGGTCTCCCAAACAGTGATGAAGTAGGGTAATTCTTGTTCTCATGCATGATCGTAGGTGGTGTTCCCTGAGGAATTCAGACCAGATTTTGATCAAGTCCTTCAGGAACTGGTCTGTGATTTCCTCACTCGGTTAGAAGAGCTGCTAACTCTACCAGACTTTAAGCAGGTGAGGAAAGCATTTTCATAACATTGTTTTGAGACAACAGCATTCAAATGTAAAGCTGTAGTTTGCGTTTTTTCTTTTTATCTAAGTTGTGTGTTGTCCTTTTCCCTAGACGGCCCTCCTGCTGAGTGCTGGCTCTTCTGGCCTGGATGAATGTCTGCAGTCTTTCTCTCACTCAGAAGATCTCCAGTTTCTGCTGCAGAATTACAAACAGTGCAGAACATTGTACACCAACAGTGAGTTACTTCAAACTTGAACACAGTTATTAATATACATTATATAGTAACACACGGTCATATTTTTATTGATTTAACAACTGCATCTTCAGATTGTACAGCAATTTACAGGGAGGCACAGAAGTATTTGGGCAGGGACTTTTTGGGCATTGTCTCCTGGTACTAGAAGGGTCTGATGTGATCAGGGTTTCCACCAGCACATTGCAGTCTAGGCGGCCGCCTAAACAAGAGACGTCTGCCGCCTAAACAAGAGACGTCTGCCGCCTAAACAAGAGACGTCTGCCGCCTAAACAAGAGACGTCTGCCGCCTAAACAAGAGACGTCTGCCGCCTAAACAAGAGACGTCTGCCGCCTAAACAAGAGACGTCTGCCGCCTAAACAAGAGACGTCTGCCGCCTAAACAAGAGACTTCTGCCGCCTAAACAAGAGACTTCTGCCGCCTAAACAAGAGACGTCTGCCGCCTAAACAAGAGACGTCTGCCGCCTAAACA
>JACXGM010001799.1:0-30992 GCA_016801145.1 Umbra pygmaea | reverse complement strand
TAGTAAATCTGACGTGTGTTGCGTCCGAAACATCTAGTTAATGTGTGATGCTTCCGAACAGCGCCATCTGATGGTGTATTTATGTCATTGCGCTCAGTCACCAGCATCCATAAACTGTGAATCAAAATACCTTTGCACATTTTGACTATGATGCCCGGGGCACACTGGTTGCTTTAAATTACGGATGTTTATATCCAACCACATTCATTGTTAATTTTTTTTGTTAAATCATCTCTTTATAAACATTTGATGCTGGCACATTTCTGATTATGTTGTTAATAAAAAATTATTGAACTATGATAATGGTAATAGTTATGCTGTTTAGAATTGTATCCTGTTCATGATGACATTAAATGTTGTGGTTATCAATCTTTATTGAACAATTTCATTAGCTAGTATTGAACATATATTTTTGAATATGTAGGGTTACACTGTCTAAAACATAAAATATGTAAATGTGTTTATATTCAATGTTATTTAACATTTTTATGCCTGTGCAGTTTCCTCCTCTGACATTCCCCAGGAATCAGATATTGAATCTGATGCCTTCCCTGACCAGCTAAACCGGACCAATCAGGACAGTGGTGTGGGTATGAGGACCGGTGGACAAAACAGAGACTGTCTACGGATGGAGCTGGCATCTCACTTAGTGGAAATGGGGAGCACACGAGATATCATTGGTTGTGATGAAACATGTGACGAAGGAAATGAAGACGACATAGATGTGGTGGAGGAGTCGGCACAGAAAAGGTGCATACATGGCTTTTGTTGTTTGAAAATGTACCGCTGATTGTTTTATTTTGACATTTAGAGAAGGGATAAAATAACTTGACATCAAGACTGCAATAGTCAACCATTTGTATTTCTGTGTTTGACCCAGGGCTGGGTCGGGTCTTTCCCCTGCTAGTGTCATTCAAGCTGGTGATACAGGTGAGATTCAAGGCTTTTAGTCAAGTAAACTTACTATGGAAATCCTCAGTGTGCCATAAGGGGCAATGCAAGAGAGAACGCTGTATCAGAAATATCTTCTAAATACTTTGAATATTTTAATTATATTCCCCCCCCACAGACGCAGGTGCAGGAGTGTCATTTCAGGTGTTGACTCCCCTGTCTACAGCTTCAAATGAGTGTGCCCCGTCTACTTCCAGTCCAGTGCAGGCCGTTGCCCACCAGTGTCCTCAGTGTGGGAAGTGCTTTAATTACCAGTCTCAACTCGTCCAACACCAGCAAATTCACTGTGGAGATAATCCCTATAAGTGTTCCAACTGTGGGAATAGATTCAAATTTTATACAAGCCTGTCAAATCACAAGAGGATGCAATGTATTGGCACGGCCTTTAGCTGCTCCAAATGCTGGAGAGAATTTGGTTCACTGCGAGAGAAATTGAGACACCAGTGTCCACACAACGACGTCATGTTCATCTGTCCTCAGAGCGGGAAGAGTTTCAAGACACCACAGCAACAGCCATTCCAGTGTAGCCAATGCGCAATGTCCTATTCCGATGCGGATCAACTGAACGCCCATGAAAAAATCCACGGACTTCCCCAGTCGCTTGACTGTCACACATGTGGAGTAACCTTCACCAACTTGCCCAGTCTGGTGCACCATGTTGAAGCCCACAAGAGGTCGGATCTGAAACCATCTTCACACCTTCCAAGGAAGAAAAAAGGATTGCTGCTTCCGAAAACTCACCACTGCCACCAATGTGGGAAGTCCTTTGTAACTAATCGTCGGCTTAAGGATCACGTGCGGACACATTTGAATTATCGTCCCTTCTCATGTTCCTACTGTGGTAAATGTTTCACCCAGAAGGGCAACCTCAATGTGCACATACGCATTCACACAGGGGAGAGACCATACATGTGCTCTGTCTGCGGAAAGACCTTTCAATCTGCAGGGAATCTGCAGGTACACCAGCGCTTTCACACCGGGGAGAAACCTTACCAATGCAAAGAGTGTGACAAGCGTTTCACTAAGTCCAGCCATTTAGTTGTCCACATGCGTGGCCATACTGGAGAGCGTCCCTTCTCCTGTCATGAATGTGGGAGGAGTTTCATCCGGAAAACTTGCTTAAAGAAACATTTGCTAGTTCATTCAGGGCAGAAGCCATATTCACGTCCTCGTTGTCCAAATAATTCCAAACGCGGTTCACAACAGAGCTATCACATGAAAGAGACAACTTCTAATGTGGCCAATGTGGCCGGACATTCAGTTGCTGTACCTGGACATTCGTCCGCTGTACCTGGACATTCGTCCGCTGTACCTGGACATTCGTCCGCTGTACCTGGACATTCGTCCGTCGTACCTGGACATTCTTCCGTTCTAGCTGGACATTCGGCCGCTCTAGTTGGACATTCGGCCGCTCTAGCTGGACATTCGGCCGCTCTAGCTGGACATTCGGGCGCTCTAACTGGACATTCGTCCGCTGTGGCCGGACATGTAGCCGCTGTGGCCGGACATGTGCCCGTACCAGCAATCTATCATGACAGCCTTAACATAAAAATGTTGGCACATGTTGGCATGTCCAGAGGCTATACTATGGAGAGACTTGGAGGCGGTCCCTCAAATTGTTAAATGTAGAATATTGTCTCAACCCCCAGTCAAAGCTAAATCTCAGTTTTGGATAATCTTCTCATATAGTGGGTGTTAAGAGGGTAATATTCGGTGTGTAATGGAATAGCAAATTTATAAGCTATGGGGAAAATCAATACTAGTTACAGATTTAGAACTCCTATTAGTATATCACAGTTACTTTATATAATTATAAAAATATTAATCTGTTGGTGGGTTGCGATGAAATTGTTCAATGTAGGTTTTCAAACAAATGTGCTGCAAAGATGAATGCACAGATGAGACAGAACGGCGAGGGGCATGGATACTCACTTGTCTTCCTCTTAATTAGCTATTAAAGGCCTTTTGCTTTACTTCTGTATCATGTCCTGAATCTTTTTGAAAGGAATATAAATGAATTATAGTAAATTCTTCTACAAGGAGCTGTTGTGGAATTTGTTGATCTAAAGATAACCTGTGATATATTTGCACACGTAATAATATTCCAATAGCCATATTAAGGAAGCCAAATTACAACTTCCTTGTAAACGGTTTGTCACTTGCATTCCATATACATCCTGCCCCTGAACTTTATCAACTATCTAATTGTGTCCTAAATTCTGAGATTAACGGACCTGTTAATCTCAGAATTTACCCAGCTACATTATAGTTTTCAGTGATTGTTTTTTTTCTTAACAAATGTATTCCTTTACAGATGTATTATACACATATAGATTTGTTTGCATGTAGAAATGTCAATTTAATAGGAGTAGTAGTATGGATAGAGGTGGAGTTGCGTAATGCATGTGCAATTGTAATATAAATATTTACTCTTTCAGTGATAGTTATGATTTGGGTTGTTTGATTAACCATTTTTTCTGGAAATCTATGGAGTCTAGAAAAGTGTGTTTCATGTCATATTTTGGGAGTTGTGTTATTCTTTGTCATACATATAATTAAAATGTTTTTAATACTTGGACTGGTATTGAATTATTTTTGCAACAATCAGCTGTGCTCTGTTACCAACACTGTTATGTTTTATCACAGTGTCATTAGGTTACCTGTAATTATTTCATAAGGATGGAAAGAGGAGGTTGTATTTTTTTCCTTTTATTAGGCTGTTCACATCACCAGATTCCGAAAACAGTCATCATCGTCCACTTAGGACAGGGCAGTATTTATGATATGTATTTCAAATATGTATTTGAAATACAATATAGTATTTTATCATTTGTTTTTGATAGGCTTGTTAAATGGCTTCATATTTTTTATTGAAATACTTTAGTGTTTTGTATTTTGCAGTTTAAAAATACTGTTAAATACTTTGTTAGAAGTCTACATGATGCGTCATAAAAATGCTGCCTCTGATTGGTGCCTACTCAGTAATTTGTCCAGACTGGTTGAGATCAGAACAGAAAATGTATCCATACCCGAAAGTAAGAAACTTTTAGGTTTCCTGCTTTCCATCAAACTTTAGTGTAAATTGCTAACATTTTTAACAGTTCATGTTAATTGGTGTATGTTTTACTAGACTAGACTAAATGGTTTGCCAGTTGCTACTTTCTGATTAGGTTTCTGGCCACATTTTAAATAAAAAATATTGATAATTTATTAATTGTTGACAAAGTGATAAAATGTTTGTTTTCAACTTGTTTGATAAATAAATAATTGATTGCTAAATGATTGTACCCTAATCGAATTAGCTGTTTTGTAGGATCATGATTTTTCTTACCATTGCATGAATGACTGCCTGACATAATTTATTATTATATTCATGATTAATAGTAAAATTATGATTACTTAGAAACTACAGTTGTTTCTATAAATATAGGTGCCATCAGTTGTCTTCATATTTTAAAATACATTTTGATGTTTCTTTTCCCATCCCTGCTACCACTGGTTCTGAAATAAGGCTTTACATCCTTAATAGAATGCTGTGTATTATATGAAGGTGTATATTGCACCTTTATCAGTACACTCTAAAAACAAATGGTGCTAAATAGCACTAAAAGTGGTTCATTGGCTTGTAATCATAGGGGAAGGACATTAAGTGCTATATAGCACCTATCTTTAAAAATGGTGCTATGTAGAACCATAAGAGGTGCCATATTGCACCCCAAAGAAGAACCGCTGAAGAACCAAACTGGGCTGGACAGGTTCTTTAAATGGTAGTGGTGCTATATAGCACCATAACCACTGCAAAGAACCCCTGAACTGCTGAAGAACCATTTGTTTTTAGAGTGTAGCTCAGATAAAATAGTAAACATCCAGAAATGAATGTTTGGATTGACTAAAACCTTGAGGAACAGTTAAGATGCAAGGGATGTACTATGAAGAGTGTACACAAATATAAAATGGCAGTTAGTGTTGCTGCAAAAGCAATACGTTCTAAAGGCCAATTGTCAACTGGTAACCCACAAAATTAACAGTTTCAAAAGTGAATTGACTGGTGAACAACAGTTTTAATGGAATAGCAATCCATCCATCACTATTTTGCAGCAATGCAAAGATATTTTTTAAGAATTCAGAAGTATAAACTAGATGTATAAATCCACCCATGTTGCACAATTCTTTATGTATAACCTTCACTCTGACAAGTCCTATCTTACAAACTATTCATTGATTGAAAATATAAAGTAGGAGTAACAATAGCGGTGATATCAGCGTTTCCAGTATCTTGTACAAATCCAATTGATGCGACCCCGAAAAACTCCCTTAGTAGTTAACGATACGTAGAATGGAGCCAGACTGAGATGTGACCAGTTCTTTACTGTCCTAGCTGGGTGTAGATTTCAAGTGTACACACTTTTAATGCTGCATCAATATATTTTCTTGTTAGGAGGACCAGTGGATCAGTAAATATGTGTGGACTGTTTCCAGCTACTACGCAGAATCCCAAAGAGCTGCACACAACTTTAAACAAGGAAGGAGTTACCAAATGGGCTGTGGGCTGGTGGAAGATTGACCTTCAGAAGGACTTGCTTGAAAGTGGTGTGAAGATACCCCTGACCGACTATACACACTAGTCAGCACTGTGCCAATTTGTGCTGCCCCATGCTCGATCACAGTGCATTGTCGGAACACTGCAACCAGGAAAAAAAACCTGGCCACCATGATGTCGTTTTAGTGAGGCAGTGACTGTGCCATGTAGAGCCCCCCAAACTGTGCTGATGTGGGTTTGTTTTGAGCAAAAAGCAGAGGCAATGCAACGTTGAAGGTAGAGAGATGATGGGCTGCACAACAGTTTCTGTTTGTTCAGCTAGGTTACCTTTGTAATGCAAAAAGCACATTTATAGATTGTTGTTTTTTAAGACATTTTTTTTTCTCCTAACGATTGTTTGTGTGTAACATCAGTAATAGGTCTGATAAAGTTTGGCAATAATAAACATTTACACATAGAACATATTACATTGTAATGGATGACTTTTATTTTGAAATATTAAAGCTGACGCTGAAGTAAAACTTGGTGGTGGCAAAGGTTTCACATCCTCTTTTCTAGTGGTAACGTTAGCTAGCTAGATAATACAATCTACTGTCTCATGCGGCGTTCACTAGCTAAAGTGGCTAAGATACTTGTTGGCACATGGGCCATAATGGGTATGTTTTTGGTATAAATTGTAACTTAAAACACTGAAAACTAAATTTTGTGTTTGCTTGGTCGCTGTCTACGTTCGGCTTGATAATCAGGTTGCTAGCTAGCGATGTTAAGGGTGGTATTCATTTGGTGACGTGGTAGTGTAACGTTTTGCAACGGAACATGTAAACGAGCGTTTCTAATTGGTCAAACTTGCACAGTTCCTCCGTTTAGTTCAGGTTTTTCTTTTCCAGTGTTTTTTCCGTTTATTGTCAAGGAGGTATGGCTAGGTAGCTACTGTACGGTTTCTAGCTAAATCTATTGTGGCTAGCAATCGCTTCCACGTTATTTACTAGTTTGCAAAGATTATTTCATTTATTTTCCAAGTTAGCTATTATTACGTTGTTCACATGTGTACATTAGATGCACGCTATCTTCGGCTTGAAATGTTATATGACATTTGTTTTAACTTATGACAATGTAAAGACACTGCTCACCATAGTAGCTAGCTTAATATACAGTACCGGTAACTTACCTAGTATATGCGTAGTTAGTTAGCCAAATGTAATACCTGTTTGCAGCCCAGCTAACACACTGTACTGTGCTTTTTCCACTATAGATTCCCCCATCCCTCTCTCCTCCTTGCGCCTTTTGGTTCCACCTCTGCGGCTGATGTCTGCATTTATGTGGCAGGTATCACAACAGAGGGCCATCAAGCACTATGGGAAACTAGAAGAGTTTGTGACAGTGGTGACACAAACCGTCCCAGAACTTATGACTGACCGACAGAGGACCCTACTTATTTTGGGGCTGAGAGCAAGGGTAAAAAAATCACATTTTCTTCAATGTTGGATCACCTCAACTGGTGAAGTGCAGAGAAGAGTTTTATATCTAGTATTAGACAACATCATCACTTTTTTTTCAGGTGACTTTGGGGCGATTTCCTGTTGAACACCCCGTCAGCCTCAGAACCCTCCTTTATAGAGTAAAGTCTTCTCAACTTGCACAAATTCAGGTTTGTAAATAAAATTTCACAGTATAAGGCCAAGATTTTAGTGTTTTCTATTTAATGTATTTCTATTAACATCTTGAGCATTCAGTCACATTAAAATCAGACGGGATATTTTATCAAACAGACGGGATATTTTATCTAAAACCTATTTAGATTTTGTCCATTACTCCGCTGATTTATGGATGGTTTCTGTGCAAATTTAAAAATAAAGTGCCTATATGCCAAATTATCATGTACATTAATTGTGTGGCCACAATTATATTTTCTATTGAAAATAATAATGAAAATGTGTAGCAAAAATGAAAATGGACAAAAAAAATGAAGATTACAAAAGACTAAATGAAAATTAGAAATTAATAAATTAGATAATATTAAAGATAACCTCAGGCTGTTAAAATTCCATTTTGTGTCTAGTTCTTTCAATTTCTATCATTATTGTCCTTTTAATGAAAACGTATGTAAATTGCATTTAAAAAAATTGGGAAAGCAGGTCAACATTCTCAAAGGACAGGAAATTAACATCCCCCACGGCAATCTTGAAGCTTTGGCAGAACTGGCTTTCCATCCAAATGGAACAATTCATAGGTCACCAGTGGTACAGTAGCCAAATAATATGAAGCGTAACAAAAGTATGACATTGGTTAATCTTTAATCCCAATAAGCTATACGTAAGTAAACAGTCAGTTTGATTGGGTATCCTTCCTGTCAATTGGACCTTTAACCTTTTTCATTACATGTTTATTTTAGCATTAAAATGTAATTAGCATTTTCCATTTTGACTTTACAAATACCTATTTTCTCTTATCATTTGGGTATTTTATTGTATGGTATAAGCATTTTATGTTTGAATTGGCACTCATAGCCCACCATACTAATAATCCAATCATAAACAAAAATGTGTAAGCAATCAGGGTTTTAAGATTGAGCACTTTATATTGGTAATCCACATATATGATTTACATTACAATTGTGCTCATAAATTTGCATACCCTGTCAGAAATTGTGAAATTATGGCTTTGATTTTGACAATATGATGGTTGATGCAAAACATCTGACTATTATGTAAGGATAGTGATCATATGAAGCCATTAATTATCACATACTTGTTTGGCAGCATACCGATAACAGAAATCACCCAAATGGCCCTGATCAAAAGTTTACATACCCTTAAATGTTTGGTCTTGTTACAGACACACAAGGTGGCACACACAGGTTAAATTTAGGTTAATTTACCAATCTTGTGGCATTTTAAATCACAATGAGTGTCTGTTTATAAATAGTCAATGAGTTTGTTAGCTCTCACGTGGATGCACTGAGCAGGCTAGATACTGAGCCATGGTGACCAGAAAAGAACTGTCAAAATACCTGTGTAAAAAGGTACTGAAACTGTTGGAAAAGGATATAAAATATGTACAAAGTCTTGTAAATGCCAATCGGTACTGTTCAATCTCTTATTAAGAAGTGGAGGATTCGGGGATCTCTTGATACCAATCCAAGGTCGGGTACACCAAGGAAGATTTCAGCCAAAGCTGCCAGAATAATTGTTTGGGATACAAAAAACCCACAGGTAACCTTGGGAGACATGCTCTGGAAAAAGACGGTGTGGTTGTTTCAAGGAGCACAATACGACGATACTTGAACAAAAATGAGCTGCATGGTCGAGTTGCCAGAAATAATCCTTTACTGTGCCAGTGCCACAAAAGCCTGGTAACAATATGCCCGACAACAACTTGACATGCCTCAGTTTTTGGCACACTATAATTTGGAGTGACGGGAACCTTTTGAAAATTGATAATGCAGCATGTTATCGGACAATACTGGCAGATAATAAGCATTCTTCTGCACAAAAGCTGCGCTTGGGATGCTCTTGGACATTCCAGCATTACAATGACCCTAAGCACAAGGCCAAGATGACCCTCCAGTGGTTATAGCAGAAAAGGTGAAGGTTCTGGAGTGGCCATCAGTCACCTGACCTTAATATCATCGAGCCACTCTGGGGAGATCTCAAATGTGCAGTTCATGCAAGACGACCAAAGACTTTGCATGACTTTGAGGCATTTTGCGAAGACGAATGGGCAGCTATCCCACCTGCAAAAATTCGGGGTCTCATAGACATCTATCACAAACGACAGCATGCTGTTTGTTATTAGCCGCTTTCCGACCAAGTAGTTACAGGAACGTAGTTATAGGAAAAGTCCACTTCTTAACAGTTCTACTAACTACACTCCCCCAAAACCGGTTTTGCTATTTGCATTCGCACTGGTCAAGTGGCCATAGGAACTGGTAGGAGGAATAAGGGAGTGACGCAAGCACCGCAACAGTCTTTTTATATATCACTAGACTTTAGCATAGCGCCACATACAACAACATTTCAGGGTTGAATGTTTTGGTAACACTGAGTGTATGATTGGAGATAAGTGTGTAAATCATCTTATGTTTGCGGATGATCTGGTTGTTTTCAGCTCAAGTAGTGCTGGGTTCCTTCAGCGGCTTGCTGTTTGTTTGTTCAGATTACGAGGCTGAACACGACATCCAATACAATAAAAAAAGTGTTGTTGATATGTGCTAATAACGGAGTTCGAACCGTGGTGTTTAAAAACTAGCCTGGAGTCATAGAAATTGAGTAGCTACTTAATAGAGAAATACAAAAAGACGAAGGCTCCAGCATAATATGTATTATATGCAACAGACAAATGAAGCGACAGGAGTAATTTATAATTTGGACTAATCAACGTAGACCTAGGAAAATGGAAAGACCCTGCTCTAGAGTAGGACCTAAAAGGGTTATAGGAACTGCAGTGCGAGGAACTAAATAATCCCACAATTTCTTCTATCGGAACACAAGAAAAAAAGGGTTATTGGAACGTTATGTTCTAGGAACTGCAAAAATCCCTGTGGTCGGAAAGCAGCTATTGATGCTAAAGGGGGCAGTACTCCGTATTCAGACATTTGAACAAGGGTCATTTCTTTATTTTCTTTGTTGCCAAGTTTTGTCTTATCATTGTGCCATTCTGTTGCATATGAATCCCATGAGAAATAAAAAAAAATGTTTTCCCTGCTCACTCATGTTTTTTTTGTTTTCCCTCATTTTTCTTCCCTTCCAATTCCCTCATCGGCAGCTCCGCAACTCCTTGGACAGATCTGTGGGATGGTGAGGGGCGCGCACATGGTTCATCCAACCACATGTCGCCCTGCCGCCGAAACTTTTCGCACTGCGAATCCAACACGGAAGCCTTTAGTCAGATCATGCACAGGATAATTACGTTCACCGACTATTCTTCCGCGAATGAACCCACAGGTGCCCGATCTGGACACAAGGAGTCGCTGGAGAGCAATGTGGCAGGATAGATAATCTCACTTATCTAACCCAAATCCCAGGCAGCACTATGCCAATTTGGTCAGTAGGCCCGTTGTTGCAATCTGTTGACTCCAAAACCCACAATGCAATGCGCTCTAGACAGGCTGGCTGGCTTGGTGAATTATACTGCAATGGCAGTATATAGTGTTTTAAGTGTAGTAAAGTGCACTCTGTAATTGTTAAGACATTGAAACATTTTGCCGTCCTTTGGTGCTATTTTCCAGAAGTTTATATTTGAAATCAAACAATGACTGATTTTAAATGATTGATTCTCAGCTTAATTTAAGATTTGTGTAAAAATAGGTACACTACAACCAATCTACCACTTCACCCAGCCTCCCCAGTTCCCCTCCCTCCACAAAGTGAGTGATTTTAATGAAATGGGGTGAATTTTGGGCATGAAATAGTAGACAATTTTAAGGGACTAGTTTTGGCTTAACTGGACTACATTTATAACCGGTGGCAAAAAATCATTTAGTCCTTCTTTAAATGTAGCATTTGGTTTAACAGATGCACCATTTATCCTAAATCATGGTGAGAATTATTTTACTCTGTGATAGAATATTTGCTCTATCTGGGAGTGCATAACACCTTTATGTACATCATATTTTCTAAACATTAAAAAAATGTGCTGACATGCAAACATTTTTAGGATGTTTCCAAATAAACAAATCAATTGAAGTGGCATTTCCCTTATCAACCCCGTATACAATAAGTATAAAACAAGAACATTTGGTTCTATATAATTTTTTACATTGTTTTACAGTCCAATGATGCAGGCATAGAATCACCTGAAGCCGACTTTGCAAAGCTCACCCAAAACTTGATTATAGACCCAGTTGAGCGTGAACACTTTGTTCAAGTAAGTAGCAATTTATTACTTAAACAGGTTTTACCCGAACTTTTTGCCTTGATCAGTAATAAATTGCTTGATCAGTGATTTAGTAGGCTAACAGTTTTCTTTCTTACATGATCACACTCTCCCTCTTCTCAGGTTGTGTTCCTAGAGGAATTTAGACCTGATTTTGACAAAGCACTTCAAGAACTGGTCTGTGACTTCCTCACTCGGTTGGAAGAGCTACTAACTTTACCAGACTTTAAGCAGGTGAGGGAACCACTTAAATGAGATTGCAATTGATAACTGTAGTTGGCTTTCAGATATTGTAAGCCTTTTTTATGTGCATGGCTATTTTTCCCTAGACGGCCCTCCTGCTGAGTGCTGGCTCTTCTGGCCTGGATGAATGCATGCAGTCTTTCTCTCACTCAGAAGATCTCCAATTTCTGCTGCAGAATTACAAACAGTGCAGAACATTGTACACCAACAGTAAGTTGATTAGGTTTATTAAATATTTTATTGTAACAACTGCATCTGAGGATAGTAATGCTTAGGTGTAAAACGTCTTTTGGAATGGATTTTCGACGGGATGGAATAGTCAAACAAAGAAAATGGTGGAAGTGTAAAATTTATTCAGAAATCCCCTGCAGTTCTTGTTTCTTTAACATTTGTTTTTTTGCACATGCAGTTTCCTCCACTGACATTCCCCAGGAATCAGATATTGAATCTGATGCATTCCCTGACCAGCTAAACCGGACCAATCAGGACACTGGAGTGGATATGAGGACATCACATTTAGTGGCAATGGAAAGCACACGAGATATCATAGGTTGTGATGAAACTTGTGACGAAGGAAATGAAGACGACATAGATGTAGTGGAGGAGTCTGCACAGAAAAGGTGTGTGAGAATCTTTTCTTGTTTGTGTTTTCAAACTCTGACATAAATGTAACATTTTGTTTGTGTTGTGTGCATTTCGCAGGGCTGGTTCTGGTGTTTCTCCTGTCAGTGTCATGCAAGCTGGTGATACAGGTGAGACCTTGCGATGTTTCAGGGACTGATTCAGACATTTTATGGTCACATTTCTTAGTAGATGTTAAGACTTTCCTTATGCAGGTGCGTACCATCAATGCAGTTATAGCCATCTTCCCACTTTTTGCATATATTTTCTATTGTTTGACTCTGAAAATGTACACTTTCAGTCCTTCAACCCATAGTGATGTTGTATATGGGATTCAGATAGGGAGAGAAGTATACCCTATTTTATTACTCACACTGAATTCAGGGGTCCTGTATGTAGTACACTGACTTTGAGATGTGCGGGGTGGTACAGTACCTCCTTAAACGTTACTTTGGTGGTTATGGTGATATTTTTAGTTTAGTATTCTTTTTGGCATTTTCTAGGCTTTGTTGGCCAGATGTGGTGAAAGATAGTTGTTTAATATATAGTGAGTTAGATTAATTGTTTATTAATTGTTTTATTGTGGTGGAATCAAGCAAGTCAAGGTCAGAATGTCTTCTCCGTAGAAACCTCCTCCACACCTCTATATATTTAAATGGCTGGCTGAACCATGTTAGCTCATCCTTTAAAGGATTATTTATTCTTTTGCATATTAGACCATATTTTCAACATTTAGTGTTGAAGCTTCATCCAGACAGTTGTTTTGGCGAAAGCTCAATTTCTGAGATTTCTTTTTCTGTCTAGTTGCATGCACAAGCAATATACTTCCCAACTTACTTCTGACTGCCACTTACAGCCATGCACATATACAGATCAGAAATTCATGCACATATGAGCAGCAATATGTAAATTACTATTTTATTTAGTAAATGAGCAGAACAGCAACCACTTAAAAAATTTTTTATCTTGGAATTTCATTTGAAAACAATGTTCTGTGGAGAAGGTTTAGAACAGGTTTTGGTGTGTCCGCCCAAGGCAGTACATTGATTGTGCATGCAAGTAGTCAGCCAAAGAAACCATAGAGAGGTGCATAGATTCAAATACTTACGTTACTCAAGTCAATGTTAATCCAGGAAATGTACCCTTTGAGATGCCTTAATGGACAATGGTAAGGGGGAAACTTCTTCATACTATATATTGAATGTTTTTATTCATTTTTCCGCAGACGCAGGTGCAGGAATGTCATTTCAGGTGTTGACTCCCCTTTCTACCGCTTCAAATGAATGTGCCCCGTCTACTTCATCAACTATGAACATTTTCCACCAGTGTCCTCAGTGTGGGAAGTGCTTTAATTACCAGTCTCAACTCGTCCAACACCAGCAAATTCACTGTGGAGATAATCCCTATAAGTGTTCCAACTGTGGGAATAGATTCAAATTTTTTACAAGCCTGTCAAATCACAAGAGGATGCAATGTATTGGCACGGCCTTTAGCTGCTCCAAATGCTGGAGAGAATTTGGTTCACTGCGAGAGAAATTGAGACACCAGTGTCCACACAACGACGTCATGTTCATCTGTCCTCAGAGCGGGAAGAGTTTCAAGACATCACCACAATATCCATTTCAGTGCCGTCACTGCGCAAGGAGCTTTCCTGAATCAAGTCAACTGGAAGTACATGAGAAAACTCATGATGTTGTCCAGAATCTTGACTGTCACAAATGTGGAGTAACCTTCAACAACTTGCCCAGCCTGGTGCATCATGTTGAAGCCCACAAAAGGTCGGATCTGAAGCCATCATCGCACCTTCCTAAAAAGAAAGGATTGCAGCTCCCGAAAACACACCTTTGCCACCAATGTGGGAAGTCATTTGTAACTAATCGTCGGCTTAAGGATCACATGCGGACTCATTTGAATTATCGTCCTTTCTCTTGCTCTTACTGTGGTAAATGTTTCACCCAGAAGGGGAATCTCACTGTGCACATACGCCTCCACACAGGGGAGAGACCGTACATGTGCTCTGTCTGCGGAAAGGCTTTTCCATCGGGAGGGGATCTCCAGGTTCACCAGCGCTTTCACACCGGGGAAAGACCTTACCAATGCAAAGAGTGTGACAAACGTTTTTTTAAGTCAAGCCATTTAGTCGTCCACATGCGTGGCCATAGGGGAGAGCGTCCCTACACCTGTCATGAATGTGGGAGGGGTTTTATTCGGAGAACCTGCTTAAAAAAACATTTGTTAGTTCATTCAGGGGAGAGACCATATTCATGCCTTCGTTGTCCGAATACTTACAAGCGCAGTTCACACTTGAACTATCACATGAAGAAAAACCATTAAATTCGGTAGAGTGACTGATTATGTAATGAAAATTTGTTCCTAGGTAGAATTGTTGTATTATTAGTGTAAATGCAGGAGGTACACCTAGCAACAAAATAATTTATAATATTCTCATCTTTTTGTTGTTTTGCAGCTTCAAGGGGAAGTTTAGTGTTTTACACACCTGTAAATAGTCTATTGGTAGGAGATGCTACAATCCATGCTTAAAATTTCTTGGAAAGGGCCACTACAAACTACCAAAATAATATAAGCTACCACTAGCTAAATGAATGTATATGGATATATTTACTACTACAGTGAAAGACCTTGGACAATGACAGAAGTTTCGTTTTTTGGCAGTATCCTCCATCGCTTTGGATTTAAGATAATAAATAACGATGCAGTTAAATTACAGACTGTTAGCTTTCATTCGAGGGTAATTTCATCATATCGGATAAGCCATTTACAAATTAATGTTCACTGTAAGGAAGAAAATGACAACAACAAAGAACTGTCCAACAGAAAGAACACTCCGGAAGGTAGGTGTGGATTTCTCAGCCATTACCGTTAGCAGTTGACTTCACCAGCTGAATTAGAGGCTGCACCGCAAGGTGCTTAAACGATTCAAAAATAAGATTTTCAAACAAAAGATGGCCCTAAAAAATACCCAATAGAACTTGCGTAGGTTTGGAAACTGTATTATGGACAGTTCAGTGATTTGCAAGAGCCACTGGACCTGGCTCACTTGTCTTCATTGATGATGTAACTGCAAAACGCAGCAATAGGTGAATTCTGAAATGTACAGACATCGATCTCTAGCAAATGTGTAAACCTCCCACTTAATGTACCAACTTAAGGTTTCCGTTCTGAACAAGCAGTGGGGTATTTATTGGGCAACTTGGCGACACATGCTTTGTTCGAACTGCGACTATCCACCTTGTTTAGGGGTTACCCTAAAGTTGACAGTCTGCACTTTAACCTTCTAATCATTATTTCAAATCCAATGTGCTGTAGTACAGACCCAGAACAACAACTTTTTCACTGTCCAAATATTAATGGATTGCAGACTATGTCTACTTTTATTGTTAAGATAGAAGAAATTAAGAAATGTTAAAACAGATTTATCAGTGGGGTTCACTGGCTTTGGCTATTACAATTTCAAATATTTTTAATTTTTAAATTTGCAATGGCTAGCATATAGTGGCTGTTGCTACATCGATTACAGATTTTCTTGCCCTAAGACTAATTTCAGTGTGACGAACCTTTAAACTCTTGTAGTTGAGGTTGAAAGCCAGTAGGATGGCTTTATGTATATATTGAAGCTGCTTCATCTGTTCGGTTTACTAATATGGAGATAAAGTGAAATTGTTTAAATGTTCAGCACCTGGATTAATTTCCATGTTGATATAGTGATTTTGTGTTTTGTTGAATGCAGTATAAATCGGCAACATCTACTTTTTCTGTAATTAAATTATGCAGTTCATATATCAATAAAGATGTCAATCTACAAATGACAACCGTTTACCCTTTGTGTACATGATTGAGTGTTTGTTCAAAACTGAGAAATACCTCTGGATGTCCATGGGCCATTTTTTCCGAAAACCTATTTTCCATTTTACTCTCTCCACTATCAAATGCATAGAAATATAAAAATGAAAGTCCCCGTTTTAAGTTTTGCTACAGTATGTCTTAATGGAATTCTAGGTCAATTAAAGCGTGTTCTGATTTTATGTGACATGATTGTATTTGGCACTGTTTGGAGTCATTTCATGAATATGTGTTTAAACTGTTTTGGTAATCTCCTTAGAAAGGCATATCTGTGCTTTATTGTGGGGATCTTTAACAGCACATTTATTAGTTGGAATTTCAAGTTTGGATGGGTACAACTTACTGGGAAGAATTGTCTTTCACACACTTCCAACCTCAACTCTTTTTTGTTTGTTTTTCAGTCATCAGCTTTGCATTAAGTTTTGTTTAGGTTACTATATTTTAGCCAAAACCGTGGTGGCCTCTGCCAGCACCTTTCAGCAAGACAATATCTCCTAAACAAATTCATAATCAACATTCTGAAGTAAATGAACAAAAAACAATATTCAGCTGTAAAAATAAGACCGTAAAAGAATATCCAGCTCTGCTTTAGTTTCCTGAATTTGTACTGTTGCAGGGTTGTATGTCATCCAGCATGTTAGATGGCTTGCTTTATAAACATTGATCTGTTGACATGTTTCTGTTGATAATGCTAAGTTTAAAAAGCAGAGATCTTTAGGTTTTGAAGTCTTGGGTAATATGAGAATTACAGAATTTCTGGCTCAACTTCCTTGAAAGCACAGATTTTTAAGATTTTAAAGTTCTAAATTGTCTTCAATGCAAAAAAAACATTCAAGAAATATAGGGATTTACTATTTTGTAACTAAGTTAATCAAACCAAATTACATATAAGCTAAAAAGGAAACAACAATTTTATTTTCATCAGCAATTTTATTAATTAATTAGTCTTAAAGGTACAATATGTAGTTTTCCAAAACAATAACAAAACACGTACTTTGCATTAAAAAAGCAAACATCACTATATCTATATTATATATATTTCTTAGTTGTTTACTTACATTATCCTAAATGTGTCCACCACCTTTCAAACCCAGAGAAATTTGTAATATATTTCGAAGACACGGGACGTTTCATTTTGTCTTCCGTCAATGGCGTCATATAACCTTTGACTGGTCTAGTTGCTCTAAGTTCCAGGGAACCGCCAAACATAACGTGAATAAAGTTGTAATATTTTTAACAATACATAAATTTGTCAGTGAAAAATTTTTCTGCCGGAGACGCTAGAATGGAAGGTTGTCATTGTTGACGACAACAAAACCCATGATCCTTTAAAGATGGTTATGTTAAGGCTTGGCAAGATCCTTGTTGAAATGATGGTTTCAGGAGTCAGGTTGCGGTTGATAATAGAATGTTTAATAAAGTACTTCTTGTTCTGGAAACAGGGTCATCTCATAACAAGGCAATCAAGACGTGTTGGAAAAAATGCCCAGAAAAACAGTTGGAACTGGTTTATATAGCCTTAGCATTGTTGTTCGCACACCTCCTAGAAGTAGACCCTTATCTCCTCAGACCCGTGACTGTCTCATGTGAGCACATGTGCCGGTCACCGTAACTTCTGTCTAGCATCTAATTAAATGGCCTCCCTAGTTGTTATTCAAGTAACTCAGTAAACCTTATCTGTCTAGTGTCCTGTCAGTTAAATGTCCTGTTCTATTAGTCTGAATGGCATCAACATGTATTAGACCTGTGATGGAATTACAGTCTAACCTAAAATAGATCATATAGTTATAAGCAGTCTAATACATAACAGAGTTATAAGCTATAAGTCCTAAGCTATAAGCTACTGCTTATTCTGAGGTTATAATATAAGAACAGTATGGCCCCTCTCTGTCCTAGCCACTAAGCCCTGCTTCCTGTCTCAGTCACCTGTTGTCATAGTGACCCAGCGGTGTAGCACAAGATCCTGGGCCCTATGTATAGGCAGTCCTGATGGGCCCCCATGTTCCTCAACCCCAATATACTCCAGACATTTCAAGGGCCCTCTCTCCCGTTGGGCCCTGGTAATCAGTATTGGTTTTACCCCCAGTCCGACGCCCCTGTAGTGACCAACTACTCCTCTCCTAAAGGAAAATCTTTATCATAACAAACCTTTCTGTACTCATGGTTTAACCATGAGTCTTCTCCCTGTCTGTCTTGACACAGTCCAACATATCTTAGAATCCTCCAACAGGCCTCTAAACATAGCTGTACGACTCTCTCATCTAGCAATACCATTCTAAACTTTTTAAACAGGATTATATAGAATCTACTTCTCAACAATCCCACTGTACTTCCCGACGCCATCCAAGTACATCTTTTGCTATTGTTTTGATTGAGAGACCCCTAGTTGCCAAAAACAACATATTGTACATTTAAAAGAAGCAGCCATCAGTCAGACATCACCTTTGTGTCATAAATCATCCTCCTATTTTTTGTAAAGTAGCAATCATCTATTGGGTATAGTGTATTGTAGAGCACAGAACTACACAGTTTGCATATGACCTCATTTGGAACGTGTACTGTAGGTACACTACTCAGATCACTATAAACCGTAAACAGAGATACTGTATGAGGCCGAAATATGTGTACTCGAGTGCAGAGGTGGACATTTACTTGAGTATAAGTACTTTCTGAGTAACTCTTGATTTCACAAGTTTTGGGAAGTCCCTACTTAAGACTAAATTGATCAGGTAAAGGGAGTTCACATCTTTTCCAGTGACCATGATTGATATTTCCTTTACTCGTTCTAATAGTTTTATAGGTTACTATTAAGATATGAACTCCCTTTACCTGATCAATTTGGTTCAAGTTAATGCCCACCGCTGCTTGAGAAATGCTAAAACCATGAAAAACTGTAGTGGATGCAGACATGTAACTGTTAATAAGATAATTTTTATTAAACAATTTTATTTGAAGAATGTTTATTAAAGACAAGCCACTCACATGCTCAAACCAACATAAAAGAACACCAGTAGCATTATAAAGAAATATTAAAACCTTTACTGTACATATCTCCCCACACTCATGCATACACATTTAAATCTATAACTATTATAATGTGTCTTTTTTACTCAGACACAGATTATTGTAGTGTTTCTATATATTTTTCTACTCAGACCCAGATTATTGTAACGTATTTATAAATATTTTACTCAGACCCAGATTATTGTAACGTATTTATATATTTTTTACTCAGTCCCACACTATTGCAAAATGTGTATATCTTTTTTACTCAGACCCAGATTATTGTAAAGAGCTTAATTCTTCATTTATGACATTAGGCAAGGGGTGCAGCGGCCTTTTGTTCAGTTCAATTTTCTCATTTGGTTCCATCGCCACCATATCTTCCACTGAAATCATCCTTTTCTGTCCAAGTCCATATTTATCCCAGTTTTTGGGCAGTAGCCCTTTAAGAAAAAGGTAGGTGGCAGAATGTGATACAACCAGGATGGTAGCCACAGACACCAACATGATACAAGTGCGGAATGGAAAGAGGTGCAGCAGACGTCCATCCTCCTGTATCCTGTCCCAGGGAAGGGGAATGAGTCCAGGGACACCAATCAGGGGCTCCCCTGCTAGAAGTCGCAGCAGAAGCCCTACCACAAGGCCTGCAAAGGCCCCGTATCCATTAACACTCCCAGACATGAAGAGGACACAGATCAGTTGGGCACAAACCACAGAGTACATCACATCGCCACTGAGCATCCAGAAGACATACACTGAAGACGTTGTCATTGCCAAGCCAGCCCCCATGAAACCAAAAAGAAAGATGGAAACCTTCACCACCAGTAGAATCTCTTTTTCAGATGCCTGGAAAAAAAAAATAATACATCACATTGCCCTGTTATTTATAAAATACTAATACATTGTTAAATAGAATGAACAACAACATTTGCATGTAGAACGTCTTACTCGGTCTTACCCTTTTCCTGATGATGTTTTTGTAAATGTTGCGAGCAAAAAGTGAGGCAGAAGACAGCAGGGCAGAGTCAATAGAGGACATCACGGCGGCAGCAATGGCTCCAATGCCAGCAAGAGACACGAAAGATGGACAAAGGTACTGTAGGGAGATGGGCAGAATCATGCCTGCCTTGCCCTGCTC
Organism: Umbra pygmaea; assembly: GCA_016801145.1. NCBI lineage: Eukaryota > Metazoa > Chordata > Actinopteri > Esociformes > Umbridae > Umbra > Umbra pygmaea. Next base: position 10,761 of record JACXGM010001799.1, on the reverse strand, counting down.
ATAGGGGGTAGGGAGACCAAAACTTGTCTGGTTCCAATCTAAGTGAGGGAGGACAAGTTCAGAACAACAGCACTGCTACACTGTACATAAAGTCTGTTGATTTCATAGTGATAAACTGTCAAACCATGAGGGTAAAAGACTGTAAAGTCAAAATAGGTCTGTAACACTGAAACACCATAAATGTTTTTTATCAGCCGAAACAACTTTTTGCATCTCTTTTCTGTTAAAAATACATTACTCCACTGTTAAATATACTCTTGCACTGTGTGTATAATGGAAATATGCCATTAAATATATGTAACAGCCAACATTCTATAAGATATCCCAGAATGCTTTGCTCTACGTTTTGTTTTTCAGAGAAGTTAACCACATCTGCCAGTAAGGTTTTTTACGGAAAAAACAACAGTATTTTTACAGTGTACTATGTGAGACAGTTAGATCCCTAATGAACTACACATGATGAGCTATTTCTGTACCTGTGGATGCTGCCACGGCACCAATGAGAATTGATGGGATGGCAAGGGTGAAGCAGAAGAAAGAAGCAGCGTAGCAGGTGATCTGAGCCTGAGCTACAGTGGCCGTGGCCAGGACTCTCTGGTAGAAGGCCTGGTAACAGATCCCACCTAGAGTCTGAAACAACCATTGGCCTCTACCTCGGTTAAAACTGACAAGACCTAAAATGTAGAATTATACTTTTATATTATTTATTTGGATATATAGTACAGATATTTATACAGCTATTGTGGGATTTGTTTTCCCCCTCCTAATTATTGACGTTCAACTCCCCCTTATCCTGCCTTGTCAGCAACTCTTCACCAGGTGCCGGATGGTCATAGGTGCTCGACATGATTCAGGTGCTGGATGGTCATAGGTGCTCGACATAATTCAGGTGCCGGATGGTCATAGGTGCTCGACATGATTCAGGTGCCGGATGGTCATAGGTGCTCGACATGATTCAGGTGCCGGATGGTCATAGGTGCTCGACATGATTCAGGTGCCGGATGGTCATAGGTGCTCGACATGATTCAGGTGCCGGATGGTCATAGGTGTTCAACATGATTCAGGTGCCGGATGGTCATAGGTGCTCGACATGATTGCTTCAAGCACATGACAACAAGCGTCCAATTCTTGTCACACTGCTCATTCCATATGGAAGCCATTAGTCAGTACATGCGCAGAAGGATTACACAATCGCCAAATATACTTCTGCGTTTGAACTCACAGGCAAACGATCTGCACATGAGGAGGCATTGGAGAGTGTTTTGGCAAGGGGATGTTAGTCCATTTTGCTAATCCTCTACCAAATTAAATCAATACTAGGCAATATTAGACCATGTTTAATTACACTCAACAACCTTTCAAATTATAGTGAACTGTGACTTTAGGCTGACATTACCACCAGTAGCAGGTCATCCAGCCAACGGCCAGTATCAGCCAACTCCAGCCTTCCAAGCCACGGCTCCTGATACAGTTTATTTACTGCTGTGACTGTAATGTCTGATGAGGACTTGCTCATCAGTATGAAGGGAACACAAAACCACTGAAAAATAACACAAAACGTTTTCAAGCAGTGCCCATATGTGAAGTCAATATGGGCGTGTATATTTATAACCCAATGATTACCCACCCAGATCAAGTGTTACACACGTTGACTTCTAACCCCACAACAAACCCTCCTCACCAGGCCGACGAACATTAGAATCAGCTGGATGACATCCGTGTAGGCCACAGAGTATAGTCCTCCCAGCAGAGTGTACAGAACTGCCACAGCCGCAGACAGGATCACCGCTAGTGGGGATGGGATGTCCATAATCACGCTCACCGTTCCCCCTGGAGAAAAGCATTGAGCAGGTAGTTCACACATTCTAGCTTACTTGGATCTGTGAGAACTGACTGCCATGGTGTCGCTGTTAAATGCGTATTCAAATTTTAGACTCACATGAAGTCAAACAACAAATTGTTGAAATTCGTGCTAGGTGAGAGCAAGTATACAGTTCATCTGGAAAGTATTCATAGCACTTAACTTTTTCCATGTTTTGTTATGTTACACCTTTATTCCGAAATGGAATTCATTATTTCCCTCAAAATTCTACAAACAATACCCCATAATGACAATGTAAAAGAAGTGTTTGAAATCTTAGCAAATTTAACAAATAAGTGGCCACAGAACAACTCTGTGAATGTCCTTGAGTGGCACAGCCAGAGCCCAGACTTGAACCCGATTGAACATCTCTGGAGAGATCTGAAAATGGCTGTGCACCGATGCTCCCCATCCAACCTGATGGAGCTTGAGAGGTCTTGCAAAGACTAATGGGAGAAACTGCCAAAAAATAGGTGTGCCAAGCTTGTAGCATCATACTCAAAAAGACTTGAAGCTGTAATTGCTGCCAATGGGGCTATTTTGAGGGAAATAATAATAATGAATTTAATCCATTTCGGATTGAGGGTGTAACATAAAGAAATGTGGAAAAAGTAAAGCGCTGTGAATACTTTCCGGATGCACTGTAGATGATAATTCACTAGTAGAAAGCCTCAACAGTTAATCTTTACAAATATACTGTATCAGTAGCAAATTATATAATTCTGGTTCATGAACATGTAAGCATACACACATGTCCAACCAATGCTGATATTGTAAAACTAGGTTTATTCAATCCCAGAGGTCCCAAAAACTCCAGATTGCAATCACATGGTGTCCCAGTTCTGAACCAGTCCATATTAGAAAGAGAGGACATAAAACAGTGTTTCAGCCCTCCTGGACTGAAGTTGAATCGCCCTGCGATAGGCATTGATCTTCAGAGGACTTTGGTGGTAGAAACAGTTGCTTATTAAATCAATAAACCACAAGGGATTGTGATATCTGTGATAATTGACTGGGTTTATAGCCATTATACCACAGCAAATACATTACTTTTTGTTATATATATTTTTTTATTTATCCAGAGTAACATTGATTGCATGCAGTGTTATAGTACATTTTGTATTCAAACATATTATGAGGGGGTGAATGAGCCAGTGGTTGCTAGGGGTACTTAGGTGACCATAACAAAATGAGGGCTAGATTGGACATTTAGTCAGGTTTTAAAAACAGTAATGGGCATTTAAGTCTTCATTACTGTTTTTCAAGCAGCAATAAGTTGTGCTGGCAGCAGTTACATTTTTGTCTCCAAATAAAAGTCATTTTTGAAATGCATTGCAATGTGTCAAATATTAGTGACAGCTTTTATTTTGCAAAGTAAATTCTGAGTTTGCGTTGAGTTGTGTCTGCTGCTTAAAGCCTCAAATGCCCATCACTAAAAACTGTTTATATTGGCAGATTGGTATTTGCTGTTTAGACCAGTGTGAACAGTGGCCCCTACTGGTCTACTCCAGTACAACACTTCCAGTACCATCCCGAGTTCCCATTGATGCTTGCGTCAACGTCAAGCCAGTAGTCGGGTTCAGTATACTGTGCTGCTGGTTAGTTCTAGGTGCTGTGAATGCTCTGATGACTTACCCAATGCAGCGAGCACACAGGCTATCCAGAAGACGTCCGCAAGGACGGATGGGATGAATAGAATAGCCGTTAATATGTTCCCATACTTTTCCTGGAACGGATCCATTATGGTGACGTAATTTTTCTCTCGAACTGGTTTCACAAAGAACAATGCACCTGCAATCACATTAACCAATTTATTATGAATTATTTATGCTAGATTCAAAGGAGATATATTAATGGTTGGAATATGGACCCACAGTTTACAGAAATCACAAAAAATACATACCAACTATCAAGGTCAGTGAGTAGCCTATTGGTCCGATGGCCCAGGCCAGACCGCAATTAGGGTCATAGACCACTTCAGCATTGCCTAGGATGAAACCTCCTCCCACCCATGTAGCTGTACAGAAAAAAGTGGTCACATAAAACCAAATCTATTATAACAAAACACTCAATGTCAATAAAGTATTTGTAAGACATACAAAGCATTTTCAAATCTGGGGATCTTTGTGTTTTGGTTAAAACCACACCTGTGGTAGTGAAGATGCTGACCCAGATGTTTAGGTTCCTCCCTCCAACCATGGCAACTTCACTGAGGTTCCCTGTGCATTTCCTCTCCTCACGCTTGGACTTCCTGGATGCCCAGACGCCTGTCGCAAGGACAATGAGGTAGAACACCCCGATTGACAGCAGGCCGGGCCAGTTTAGGGCCATCTAAATGGGGTCAGAATTTCCTGAAAATTATAATATTGAAGACCGATAATCAAGACTTAGCTGAGCTAACAAGAATTGTTCCCACCACTTAAGAGGTTTCTTGTTGACTCAGGAACTAGAATTTTAACAAAAAAATATGATCACATTCGCCTCCCTCTCGTAAAATTGGCATGAATGTCTCTCCTTACCCCAGTTTTGGTTGTGTGCAGGCACCACAGGAAAGATGTGTTCCGATATAATGGAGATGTTTCTGCCAGAGAAGTTAATTCAATTACTAAGTTTGTATACCACCCATAGTTGTTTTAATGGACAAGTACAGGCCTGCTGAATGCACACTCCTTCTGCTTATTTAGCAGTAGAGCTGGTCCTGACGTCCCTGGCGCCCTAGGCAAATGTCTGCTAAGGGTACTCTTACCTGACCCGTGAGTCATGTAAACTATTTGCATTTGACACTTACTGTAGTCACACCTGACACCCCTGTGCTCCCACTACAATCCTATCTCATTTAAAACAGTTTGATCCATCAGTTGGTCGAAGAATAATTAGAACTATACAGAACAGAATAAGGTATCAAACATTATTTATTTTTTTATTTTTTTATTAGTATTTTTCCCTCCATTTTTCTCCTCTCCCAATTCCCACTAACCCTGCCTTGTTAGCAGCTCTGCAACTCATTGAACAGATCTGTACATAAAACCTATACAGCTGTGTGAGTAACTTTGGTTCCATCTAAAACCTGGTCATTTTCAGCATGCTGGCTGTACACTTGGCTGTACACATCTGGTGGGGTCTATTACTGGTTGAGGCTGCCTTTACTTCACCTGGGTCTGTAGTACTTACTGAAGACGGCTGTATTAGGTCTGTGTTGGTATCTGCTGAAGCCACCTCTACTAGGTTTTTGCTGAAGCTGCCAGGAATGGGTCTGTGCAAGTATTTCCTGAAGCCAGCTGCTGGGTCTGTGTTAGTTTTGGCTGAGGCTGGATGTAGATAAACCTAGTCTGTTCTTGTACTGGCTGATGATCCAGCATCTCCTCTACTGTGAAACGTAAGCATACTGTAGAACTAGTAAATTATAGATAAGAATACTATTATTAATTTCATCAGCTAAATCAATATCAAATACTTGAAGAATTTAATAATTTAATGAAATGGCTATGATTTTGTTTGACACAACACGGTTCACTTTTCCGAACTTCAGTTTACAAACACTGTTGCCAGTTGGAGTTTATCAATCCTAATAAATAGTTGTATTTCACTGTAATTTTTTTTTGTCTTGCATAAAGTCACAGAACACAGCCCTGGAAGTGGCTGGCAAGCAAGACACAGACAGACCAAGAAATGCATTGCTCGGCTAGGTTAGCAAGACAGACTAGAGCAAAGGTTCCAAAACCTCTCATTGGGAACCCCTAGACATGCCAGGTTTTTGTTTTTAACCATAAACTAGCACACCTGATTCAATTAGTCCACTACACATTAAGCCTTTGAATAATTGAATTAGGTGTGCCATTTCAGGGTTAAAACAAAAACATAGCCTGTCAGGGGGTCCCCGAGGAGAGGTTTAGGAAACCCTGGACTAGAGATACATGGGTCATTATACGAAAATGTGCCATTTACAATTCTAAATGTTTGATTTTCAAAGCACTGTTTTAAAAGACTTTAAGCCCCTTTTTGGATGAATTACTTCCTTACCTCTCAGAAAAATGTGCAGTGCCATCTCCAAGCTCTTATTTTTGTATTTTTTTTACATGTAAATCCACATGCGTATGTCTGTTTTGTCAACCATGTTACCAACATATTAATTACAGTTTAAAAAGTTTTTAAATTCATATTTAAACAAATCTGATACACTATGTAAGATAAAATCCCTGATAAGTCAGTGCTACTCAAATCCTACCTTACATGGGTCAGAGCCTGCTGGTTTTCTGTTCTACCTCATCATTAATTGCAATCACCTGGTGTCCCAAGTCTAAATAAATGCTGGATTACAGAGTTGTAATGAAAATCTGGAGTTGATCTGGATTCGAGGGCCAGTTTGAGAATGGCGGGACTAAGTTTTTCTTTTCAGGTGAGAATATTGAGGGGTTTAGAAAACTGTTTCAAGACGATTTATGGAAACGAAATTATAATACCCATATTTATTTGAGTTGATTACTGGTTTCTATTACTTATCATATCTTATTTTTATATCAAATTTTTTCACAAAACACTCAAACCAGCCCCTCTGGCACCAACCACCATTCCATGTTCAAAGTAATTTAAATTACCTTTATTACCCATTCTGATGCATGTTTTGAACTTCAGCAGATCATCTTGACCATGTCTGCCTGCATAAATACATTGATTTGCTGCCACATGATAGCTGATTAGATATTCGCAAGCAGTTGAACAGGTGTACCTAATGAAGTGGCCGGTGAGTGTAGATCAGTATTGGTCACACATTGTAGCCCAACCATGAGTAGAATAAATACAAGCCATGATATTTAGGAGGCAACCTGCAAAAATGTGTATATTATGTAAATAGGTAAGCAAAGCATATACCCTTTGATTTGTAACAGGGTTGATGGTAACAGGGTTAACTGTAAATTGTATTGTATTGTATGTGGTAAAGGTCATGGAACCACATGGTGTGCATTCATGAGAGGCTTAAATTATTTTATTTATGTACATGAAATATTTCAAATAAATAACTTTATAATGTATGCTTTTGTGGTAACAGGTCTGACACAATGAGGTTGTCCCCATCTGTCAGCATGACATAACTCAAAAGAAAAGTCATGAATGTAGCTTTGTTGAAGAACCTTTGGCAGTAATTACAGCCTCAAGTCTTGTTGAGTATGATGCTACAAGCTTGACAATCTTGGTGGGGAGCGGTGCCTGGTTTCCTCCAGACATGACACTTGCCAGTCAGGACATAGAGTTCAACCTTTGTTTCATTAAACCAGAGAATTTTGTTTTTCATTGTTTGCGAGCCATTTAGGTGCCTTTTGGCAAACTCCAGGTGGTCTCTCATGTGCCTTTTACTGCTTCCGTCTGGATGCTCTAGCATACAGGCCTGATTGCTGGAGTGCTGCAGAGATGGTTGTTTTTCTGGAAGGTTCCTTTCTCTTCACAACGAAATGCTGGAGCTCTGTCAGAGTGACCATCGGGTTCTTGATTCCTCAGTTTGGTGAATGGAGGAGTGGGCTGGCCTGGACTCCGGGCTTCTGCGTGATGATTGGAGGGTCTGTCGAAAGACTGCATCTCATTTTGATTTACAAATATTTTGTACTATAAAAAGTCACCGAAGCTATACGAGCTCAGTCCAATCGCGAATTTTGCAAGTATAGTCAAAAGACAAACTGCCGGAACCTATTTCTTGGTATTTGCTTGCCGATATTGCTAGCCAATTTTCGTCATACATTTCATACAATTATACACCACATTCCTTATTTCAATTTCCTCCTTCGAGTTTTATATCGTTTCGATAGATCGTTCATTCATGCAATCATGCAATGCCTCAGCTTTACAAACTGTTCTAATTTGTGGCAACAATTGGAGCTACATCTGCAGGTGCGAAATGAGCTTCTCCTGTGAAAAGCGGCTCAAGTCCTGGAAACATCTCAAGGATGATCCGTGGAAACATGATGCACCTGAGCTCAATTTTGAGTGTCATGGCAAAGAATATGTGAATATATATGTACATGTTTTTTTAAGGCAAAGAAGTGGAATGTTCTGAATAGCATTCCATGACCATAGGGCAAAATAATCAACAGCATTTTTGTCCAGTAAGACCTTGGTATTTTCAGTACATTCCAGTCTTGGTCAGCGCTATTTTCTCATGCTGCTGAATGCACCCTCTATCTGCTTAACTAGCAGTAGAGCCAGTTTTGACCTCCCTGGGGCCCTTGACAAATACCTGCTAAGGGGCCCTCCTACCTGTCCACGTGAGCCATGTAAACTATTTGCCATTGACAGACAGTCACACCTGACACCCCAGTGCACCCACTACAATCCTCCCTCATTGAAAACAGTTTGATCCATCAGTTGGTCTAAGAATAAATAGAACTATACTGAACAGAATAAGGTATTAAACAGTATTTATTTATTTACAGTCATATGCAATAGTTTAGGCACCCCTGACAATTTCCATGTTTTTCATTTATAAATAATTGAGTGTTTGTGTCAGCAATTACATTTTGATGTATCAAATATCTAAAGGACACAATATTTCGGTAGTGAAATGAGGTTCATCGGGTTAACAGAAAATGTGCAATATGCATGAAATTTAATTAGACAGGTGCATTAATTTGGGCACCCTTGCCATTTTGTTGATTTGAATACATGTAACTACCTAGCACTGATTAATTGGAACACACAATTGGTTTGGTGAGCTCATTAAGCCTTGAAATTCATAAACAGGTGCATCCAATCATGAGAAAATGCAGGGTGGCCAATTGCAAGTTGTTGTTCTCTTTGACTCTACTCTGAAGTGTGACAACATGGGGGCCTAAAACAACTCTCAAATGACCTGAAAACAAAGATTGTTCCACATTATGGTTTAGGGGAAGGCTACAAAAACTATCGCAGAGATTTAAGCTGTCAGTGTCCACTGTGAGTAACATAGTGAGGAAATGGAAGACCACAGGCACAGTTTGGTTAAGGCCAGAATTGGTAGGCCAAGTAGAATATCGGAGAGGCCAAGTAAAATATCGGAGAGGCAAAGGCGAAGGATGGTGAGAATGGTGAGAAAATGCCCACAGACCACCTCCAAATACCTACAACATCATTTTGCTGCAGATGGTGTCACTGTGCATCGTTCAACAATTCAGCGCACTTTGCACAAAGAGAAGCTGTACGGGAGAGTGATGCGGAAGAATACTTTTTTTGCACACATGCCACAAACAGAGTTGCTTAAGGTATGCAAATGCACATTTGGACAAGCCAGCTTCATTTTGGAAGAAGGTGCTGTGGACTGATGAAAAAAATATGTAGTTATTTGGTCATAACAAAGGGCGTGGTGGCAAAAGAATACACCGTTCCAAGACAAACACTTGCTACCCACAGTAAAATTTGGTGGAGGTTCCATCATGCTGTGGGGCTGTGTGGCCAGTGCTGGTACTGGGAATCTTGTTAAAGTTAAAGGTTGCATGGATTCCACTCAATATCAGCAGATATTTGAGAATAATGTAGAGGAATCAGTCACAAAGTTGAAGTTATGCCGGGGCTGGATATTTCAACAAGACAACGACCCAAAACACTGTTTAAAATCTACTCTGGCATTTATGCAGAGGAACAAGTACAATGTTCTGGAATGGCCATCCCAGTCCCCAGACCTGAATATCATTGAAAATCTGTGGGGTGATTTGAAGCGAACTGTCCATGCTCGGCAACCATCAAACCTAACTGAACTGGAGATGTTTTGCAAAGAGAAATGGTCCAAAACACCTTAATCCAGAATCCAGACATTCATTACAGGCTATAAGAAGCATCTAGTTTCTATAGGGTGTTATTTCTGCTAAAGGAGGCTCAACTAAATATTGATGTGAAATTTCTGTTTGGGTGCCCAAATTTATGCACCTTTCTAATTTAATTTTTAAGCAGATTGCACATTTTCTGTTCATCCAATAAACCTAATTTCACAACTGAAATATTACTGTGTCCTTCGGTTATTTGATAGATGTAAATAAAATTGCTGATCCAAACACAGAATTATTTACATAATGAAAATCATGGAAATTGTCAGGGGTGTCTAAACCTTTGCATACAACTGTAAATGAAGTACCAATTGGATGTCATTGCAAACAAGTTTCATGTTAAACATGAAAAAGCAAATCTATCAAGCTCAGTGTTTACCAAGGGAGTCAGTAGTGTTAACCAAACCTGTGATGTTTCTGGTGAAGGATGCAGTGATGAGTATTAAAACTGTCAGATGTAATAAAACAAAGAGCACTTTGATAAACAGAGTCATTGGGTCAGATACTCAGTCATATCTGTTGCATTATTGTACAGTGCATGCGTAAAATATTCACAGTGCTTCACTTTTTCCACATTTTGTTTTCAAAATGGATTAAATTCATTAGTTCCTTCAAAATTTTACAAACAATACCCCACAATGACAATGTGAATGAAGTGTGTTTGAAATCTTTGCAAATTTATCAAAAAAAAAAAACAAAAGCAGATGTACATAAGTATTCACAGCCTCTGCTCAATACTTTGTTGAAGCACCTTTGGCAGCAATTAGCCTTTCGCCGAGCCCCGCCCCCCTTAGTTATTGTTGCTACGCCCGACAAACAAATGGTCAAACACCCGACCAGTGCAACAGATTGCCATAACGGAAAAGGTATACCGTGCGTGTCAGTTACCTTTTTTGGAGCATTAACTCTGCGATATACTCAAGATCGAGGCAAAAGGGGTTACAGTATGCAGTGGAAGTATATATTCAAAATATAAAAATACGCAATGAAGGAGACACGACTACTATCGAGGCTAATGCTTACCGGTCTCAAGCTAAATCTGAGAAACACCATGACCTGTACCTCAAACGCAATCAGCACAGCCTTGTGGACCAGTCATGCTCTTGGGTAGGTTAT
>JACXGM010001798.1:0-42748 GCA_016801145.1 Umbra pygmaea | reverse complement strand
GCAGGGGCCTGGAGTGGAGTTGGCTGAGCAGGGGCCTGGAGTGGAGTTGGCTAAGCAGGGGCCTTGTGCAGGTAATGCTGCTCCTCTCCACTTTCAGCCAGGGCTTGGTGTAAGGAGGGCGGCATCAGCTCAATGCTGATGCTGCCCTCCTATAAGCTTTTATAGCAATAATTGATTCAGTGGATTTTGTCAAACACATCCCAATACACACTGCCACAGTCACATGTTGGACCTTGTTTTGTCTCATGGCGTAGATGTTGTAATTCTCAGTGTTTATCTTCATAATCCAGAAATTTTAGACCACCATTTGATTACATTTACTCTCACATCAGTAACTCCAATTGGAACCCAACCGGGGACTTTTAAGAGCCGCAATATAAATTCTCTAACAACCCCAAAGGTTCTTGGATGCCCTTCCTGAATCATTCTACCATAGCAATGATGTCAGAATTGACACATCTGTGAATGATCTAACTGAAGATTGACACCTAACCCTGTGTAACACCCTGGTTGCAGTTGCACCGCTAAAAACTAAACATATCCGTAACAAGAAAATTGCATCCTATAGCCTATATACAGCATATATCCCCTAAACTCCTAATGTCCTGAGATTGTACAGAACAGTCAGGATGTTGGCTTAGAAAGGACACTGGTATTTATTTATCCAGTATCCATTGAATTTTTCACTAAAATAGTAAAGGCCTCAAAGCCTTCCAGTATTCAACTGGACCCTATTCCAACTAAATTTCTAAAAGAGTTACTCCCTGTGCTTGGCTCGCATATGCTAAAAATTGTAAATTGCTCTCTAGTGTCTGGGTGTGTACCAAACTCCCTAAAATTGTCTGTAGTGAAGCCACTCTTAAAAAAACATTGACCCAGAAAGGCTAAATAACTACAGGCCTATTTCCAATCTACCATTTCTCTCAAAAATATTAGAAAAAGTGGTTGCCTAGTGCATTCCTAAAGACTAATAATACTTACGAAAAGCTCCAGTATGGGTTTAGACCCCATCATAGTACTGAGTCTGCACTTGTAAAGGTGATAAACGACCTTCAAGTTTCATCCTACCAGAGCTGTGCCTCTGTTCTTGTGCTTCTGGACCTGAGTGCTGCCTTCGATACCATTGACCACAACATTCTTCTAGACAGATTGGAAAGATATATCGGGCTACATTGACATGTTCTGTCATGGTTCTGAACCTATCTATTGGAAAGATATCAGTTTGTCCCCAAAAAAAATCAGAAAGATAGAAGGGTGTATTTTTAGTTACAGTATGGATAAGTGCATAGCAAAATAGATCATTTGATACTGTTGAGAAAAGGATCCTCTTAACACAAATCCTGACAGACTGGTTTTTAAAAAACAACACAGAACAAAAATATGTTTAAGGCAAATATTTCATTATTCAAAATATGCATAGTCTGAGAAAATGTCAACAAAATCTTGCTTAATTTCAACAACACTGCATCATTTTAGTTATTTTGACCAGTTGACATTTTGTTTCAACTTTCACAGCTATGCTGATGACGCACAGCTGTACATTTCATTGAAAAAGGGAGAATCCCCAAATTGCACACCCTGGAAGCCTGTGTTTTGGATATAAAGGATTGGACGATAGAAAATGACTTACTTCTAAACTCTGAAAAAACATAAATGCTTATTTTAGGTCCCAAAAAAACTAAGAGACCATCTGGCAAATCTGGCAATGAACAAAGATGGTTGTACAGTCATATCAGAAAAAAACTGTAAAAGACCTTGGTGTTACTCTAAACCCAGATCTCTCACTTGACGAACATGCAAAACATATCTCAAGAGCAGCCTTTTTCCCCATCTCTGGAACATTGAACAATTTTGAAACTTTCTGTCAAGGAATGATACAGAAAAGTTAATTCATGCTTTTATTACTTCAACATTGGATTATTGTAATGCTCTCTTTTCTGGCTACCCAGACAAAACCCTAAAAAAAACTTCAGTTAGTACTTAAAACAGCCGCCAGAATTATGACTACAACCGTAAAATCTGAACATATTACCCCAATTCTAGCCTCTCTACACTGGCTGCCCATTAAGGCTAGGGCTGATGTCAAAGTTTTAATATTAACCTACAAAGCATTACATGGACTTTCTCCTAATTATTTGTCTGATTTGGTGCTACCATACATACCTTCACGTACATTACATTCACAAAATGCCGGCCTCCTTACTGTTCCTAGAATTTGTAAACAAACAGCTGGTGGAAGGGCTTTCTCATATAGAGCTCAAATTCTGTGGAATCATCTGCCAACCCATGTGCGAGATGCAGACTTAGTCTCAACATTTAAGTCTATGCTGAAGACTTCTCTTCAGTATCAGTAAGTTCTATGGTATAGTGTAGTCTGGCCCAGGGGGCTAAAAGAGAACGGGGCACTGTTGATGAACCACCCATGCTGACTTGCCTAGTAGGCTCCCCACTCTCCACTGGGATATCCTCACTCTAACGCCACCCTCAGGGTGGTTACGGTCTGCTGGTGTCCTGCTTGCTCCTGCCTGAGGTTTTCATTGTGCAGGACCATGTCTCTTGTTCCCCCCCGTCTCAGCCCTAGATGTTATGCTGCAATAGTTTGTGCCGTTGGACTAGGGTTTTTCTGTCCTTTCTCTGTCCCTAGAGGCAGACAATGTATTCATTTTGGGGTCAGAGCTGTATCAAGGTACTAGACCCAAGGTATACCCTTTGTAATGTTCCTTATGGTTCCTGCTTATAGGACCCAAACCCTTGGAACATGCGACAGGACCATGTGGCCTGATGACTCCTTCCTGTTGCCATCCTGTGAACATCCTGCTGTGCTGGTGCCTATGTCACTGCTATTGGTCATCATGTTTTCAACTGGTGACTCCAGCTGTACATCTCCAGAGAGCATCATGTTCTCCCTGCCCAAGACCACCAAATTGTGTTGATGCTACATAGATTATGGTCACAGCCCACCCATTCTTATCTTAAATTTTGGACAATAATTGAACACGGATAAACAATGTGACCTTAATATAACGGGCTGTGTACCTTCTGATCCCCACCCGGTAGAGCCAGAAGAGGACTGGCCACCCCCTTGAGTCTGGCCTCTCTAGGTTACTTCCTAGGTTCCCCTACTAGGGTGTTTTTCATAGCCATTGTGCATCACTTGTGTTGCTTGCTCTTGGGGGTTTAAGGGTTGGTATCTTTTAAAGGACTTTGTGAAAACTGCTGTTGTAAAAAAGGCTTTATAAAATAAATTTGATCGATTGATTGATTGTGGTGCACCTAGGGGGCACTTTTATTTTGGATTATTATTTTATTTTTTGCCAACATATTATCCATCTGCAAGTTGTTTGGTAACGCTGTTGCTCCATTGTTACAGGATTGGAGTATTTTGTGTGCGGACATTGCTTACATTCTTTTTTTTGTTGATTATTTGGTTATTTTTGGATAGGGATTTTTTAAACCTTCAACCTTTTTGTATCAATGACAGTTCAGGTGTATGGGCACCATTTTGTTTTATTTGCATTGCTCAGTTTTGGTAACTGATCTACCAATAGAGGGCCCTATCACACCCTGTAATGTTATGGTAGCTGGTTGAAAACTCTGTGAAATAGAATATTTATTGAAAACTTCATCCTACTGTACATATGGGGATGTTTTTATGTAATTCTAGGGTTTGGATATTTATATATGTTTATTTATTTTCTACATATTCAGCTATATATCCGAGTTCGCATTGCTGGCATTTTAGCGGGAGGGGCTAGAATGTTATTCAGTTTCTTGTCAAATACAATTTCTCTGCTATATGGGAGCAATTTTTACACAATTTAGCTTTTAATAGCTACAAATAAGGGGTACTTAAAAAAAAAAGCTTAAAGCAGATGTAGTATTCTTACAGAAGACTTATTTCTACATTAACGACCATCCAAGGTTTTCCATTCCCACTTTAATTCCAAAGCCAGAGGGGTTTACAATACTGGTTAGTGAAATAATAATTTTTTTTGCTACTAATGTTATGTCAGACAGTAATAGGAGGTATCTACTTATAACAGGCTCCATTTAGCATATCACTGAAGTGTTGTTCAATGTATTTGCGCATCATTTTGATGATGTGAATTTTGCCAATAGGTTGTTGGGGAAAGTCCTCTTACTAAACACTTCTGAACTGAACCTGAACACCATTATTGATCCAACTCTGAACTGCTCCAACCCCAGAACTGTGTCCCCCTCTAGCATGTCAAAGGCCTATCAGACTTTATACTGATCCATGGAGGTTTCAGAATCCACGGTCTCATGGGTAATTCTTTCTTTTCAAATGTACGCTGCTCATTCTCCTGTATTGACTACTTTGTTGTTGATCACTCGCTTCTACTGAATGTAACATCTTCTAAATATGTACCAGTTATTATTTCGGATCATAGCCCCTTTACTCTTGACATAGTTATTTCAATTAAATCCCCATACCCTTCAATACTAGAGATTGAATTTCCTTTTATCTGATGCAGACTTCTGTGGTTTTATCAATACCTCCATTGATAGCTTCTTATATTCTAATCAGTCAGGCTCAATCTCCCCTTCACTCATATGGGAGAAAAGCTTATTTTAAAAAGGTAAGATTATTGCTTAATCTTCTCACCTAAATGAAACCCGGAAAGCTAAATTGGTTGACCTTGCAAAAGCTATTCTGGATCTGGACCGCCAATATGCTCACGCTTGTAGTCTGAATTTATCCTTTTTTCCACCAACGATGCAGAAAGGATACCGTTGGGGATCTGTGTGAAGTAGTGGGCTAAGTGGCAGCATTGTAAGACAGTTTATGTCATGATAGTCAGAGATTCGAGCTTGACTATGTGCTCTCTGACTTTCCCCGGACCTCCTGCACGAGGCAGTGCAAATTGGCAAATCAGACTCCGATGTGTCTTTTCAAAATAATAGTGCACGTAATTCATTACAATAATCATTGTTAATTCATTGCATAAATAGGTAGTGGGTTCAAGTGTTGCTAAAATGTGTCTATTGTTGGATAAAAGACTCTAGTGTATGTTTTTCAGATGTAATCATGTTTTCACATGAGACACTGACAATATATTCAATCAAATTCTGTGTACAACATATTTCTTACTGTTTTTAATGAAAAGTTGTTATTGAAAACATGTTAAATGGTTTTTGCAATAATATACTCTTATTGTTTCTTCACACACAATATAATTGGATTTAATTACAATTTACTATTTTTGTAATGAATTCACAATAATTATTGAAATGTATGTAAACGAGCACTGTTACTCTGAAAATAAATATTAGAGTTTGCTTTGCCGGCATAATATAGTGTTGCCAGGTGAACAGTGTTTGCCCCCAGCTAGAACCGGACCTGCTGCGGAGGGTCTTGACTCCCCCCTAAGCCTTGAGGAGGTGCTTATCTTTGCAAAGCAGCAAATCTCCAGGTGCAGACGGATTTCCAATGGAGTTCTTATAGAATAATGTAATATCCAGCTGGCCTCTGACTTTAACACCAGCGTCAATAGCACTTCTTAAGAAGGGGAGTAACCCCACCTCCTGTTGTTCATTCAGGCCCCTTAGCTTCATTAATGTTGATGTGAAAGTACTTGTGAGGGGTATAGCTAGGCATCTTGAATTAGTCTTACCAGGGGTCATTTCAGCAGAACAGACCGGCTTTATCAAGGGTAGATATTCATTTTTCAATATTTAGACCTGGTTTAACATAATTTATTCCAAACAGTTCTCAAACTCACCTGAGCTTGTGGTCTTCCTGGATGCAGAGAAGGCATTCAATAGAATTGAATGGGAGAACCTATTTGCTGTGCTTAAAAACTATTTGGATTTGTGTCAAATTTAGCTTGTGGGTCTAGCTTCTGTATGTATCCCCAAGAGCTAGTGTCTGTACCAATGACACTCACTCTGACTTCTTTGACCTGGAATGTGGGACCAGGCAGGGTTTCCCTCTGTCCCCCTTAATCTTCGCCACTGTTATTGAGTCCTTTCCATTAGTGTTGTGGGCCTCTGTCTCTTTCCAGGGTTTATCACGGGAGGGCATGGAGCATAGTTTGTCATTGTTTGCTGATGACCTTTGCTTCTAGACAATGTTGGTTCTTTTTCCGTGTACAAGCTTAATCTCTAAAATATTGAGTGCTTTCCTATCAATCCAGCAGCATTGCAGTTTCAGCAGATAGACTTGTATGGCGTTAGATCAACACCAAATGTTGCGCACATTCAGTATGTCTTGCACAAGCAACATCTATTATGTTTTAGAGAGAGAACGACTGGAGTTGCAAGAGCAGAATTATACTTGCTAGGAGAAAGTTGGTGTTGCGCAACTTACTGCTTGCAACAATTTTCCTTGCTTGCTCAAAGTTACACATGCAATGTCTTACTTGCAATTTCCACACAACACTCTTGCTGTGCATGGGCAATATAGCAGATGCCTGTGCTACACAAGGTTTCTCCTAAAGCACATCAGCTTTCTCCTTGTAAGTACAGTCCTACTCTTGCAACTCCAGTTGTTCGCTCTCTCATACATAATAGATGTTGCTGCACGCACGTGACATTTGGCGGTGATCTAATGCCATAGACTTGCCCTCTCAGCTTTACTGCTCTGGCTTTAAGTACCTTGGAGTAAATGTGATTCGCTCATTATCGGCCCTCTTCTCTTCCAAATTTGCCCCACTTCTTACTCAGTTGAAAGCTGATTTTCAGCTGTGGGGTAATTTACCTGTTATCACTTATAGGGTTGATTAACACCGTTAAAATTAATAGTTTCCCCAAATTTCTCTTTTTCTTTTTATTATTGCCCAAGTTAATTGATCAGACTGTCACTTCATTCGTTTGTGGAGGAAATGTCCCAGAGTCAGTAGATCTTTAATCCAGAGATGCAAATTAAGTAGAGGGCTTGCACTTCACAA
The DNA here is from genome assembly GCA_016801145.1 of Umbra pygmaea. NCBI lineage: Eukaryota > Metazoa > Chordata > Actinopteri > Esociformes > Umbridae > Umbra > Umbra pygmaea. The sequence goes on along the minus strand of JACXGM010001798.1, from coordinate 35,837 downwards.
TTTTCTTTACTACTATTTGGCAGTCAACTTTCAAAAGCTCTTAATCTGGTTGCATTCTCCAAGTACTCTGTGGTGCCATCTAGAGATACTATTATGCACGTCTACATCTTTAAAGGCTGCTCCCCCAGTCTCCCCTTCTTCTACACTGGCAACCCTGTAAAGTCCACACAGTTCAGGTGTCATGTTAAATTCTCCTTTGCATTCGTTTGGACCTAATTGACAAAAAATAAATTTTCCCACCATCCGTTACTGACTTCTCCCTCTGGGCAAGGAAAGGTATTAAGACCTTCCATGACCTTTACGACAATGGTGATTTCTGTAGCTTCCCCGATCTGGCCTCTAAACACTCTCTGCCTCCATCAAATCTTTTCTGATACCTCCAGATAAGACATTTGGTTTCCTCCCCATTTTCTGGCTTTCCTGATAAACCACCAAACCAGGCCTGGGATGCACTGACTCTTATGCCCAGACAGAAAGCAGTAATCTCTCTGGTCTATTCGTGTATTATGGGTTTTGATAAACACTACACCACAGGTGTCAAACCGGTTCCACGGAGGGCCTAGTGTATGCTGGTTTTTGGTCTTTCCCTTCAATTAGTGCCCAATTAAGAACTATTTAGACTGCCAGGTGAGGGGAGATCCTAACTAATTAATGACATTCAATCATTCAGGTACAAGGTAAAAGTGAAAACCTGCAGACACTAGGCCCTTTGTGGATCCGGTTTGACACCCCTGCACTACACCAACAAAACTAAATCTGCCTGGGAGCAGGAAATGGGTGTTGAATTCACTGAGTGGTGAGGTGAGGCTATACACTGTGTGCACAATTATTAGGCAAGTAAGTATTTTGACCATATCATCATTATTATGCATATTTTCCAACTCCAAGCTGTATAATCTGGAATGCTTATTGGATTTAATACTATTAGGGGATGTGTATTTGTGTAATGACGGGGGGCTTAAGGAGAACACCTTATATCAAGGTGTGCATATTTATTAGGCAGCTTCTGTTCCTCAGGCAAAATGGGCGCAAAGAGATTTAACTGAAAATTGTAAAAAGTATTTCAGAGGGATGCAGCACTCTTGAAGTTATAGATAAAGATATTGGGTTGTGATCCCAGAACCATCAAATGTTTTGTTGCAAATAATCAACATGATCGCAAGAATCGTTTTGGGAAAAAAATATGCAAATTAACTGCCAAAGATTTGAGAAGACTGAAACATGAAGTTGCCAGGAACACATTATCCTCCAGTGCTGTCATATTCCACAACTGCAACCTACCTAGACTGCCCAGAAGTACAAGGTTTTCAGTGCTAAGAGACATGGCCAAGGTAAGGAAGGCTGAAACTCGACCACCACATAAGTTGAAAGGTTAAGTAGACTGGGCCAAGACATTTCTAAAGAAATTTTTTATGGACTAATGAGATGAGAGTGAATTTTGACAGACCAGATGGATGGGCCTGGGGCTGGATCAGTTATGGGCACTGTAACGACTCCACACAAGGACTGTATAATAATAGGGTTTAATGTAGTAATGGTATAACAGAAGTACGAACTCAATAGTTGGTACCAAACACTAGGTGAGGACAGGCAAGCTTCGGTACACAAGTAAAGAGGGCAGAGGTACAGAGACAGGATCCTGATACGATGGCTTTCAAGGCTGGGGTCATACACTGGTAGACACTGGCAGAGGTACAGAAACAGTATCCAAGGGCGGGTAAACGATAGTGGCAGCACGGGTCGGGCACAGGAAAAACCACGGGCAGAAATACACTGGGGCTGGGCAATCTCAGGAGTCAAAGATAGAAAGCAATAGTCAAAACACTTAGGCAAACAATACTATAAACGCTCAGTAGATCTGAAAGGAACAATACCTCGCAAAGAGTATGACACTGTGGCTCGGCTATATACTACTGGTGACTGGGTGCAGGTGTTTAGTATTCCGGTGATTGCGATCTGAGGTGAGGGCTGCGTTCATGTGTCAGGATGAATGGTCTACTGTGGGTGTATTGGACACCGAACGTGACAACCTTATAGGCACAGAGCCCCACTTCGACTCAGACACCAACAAGGTGGAAGTGGGGTACTGGTATGGGCTGGTATTATTAAAGACGAGCTAGTTGGACCTTTTTGGGTTGAAAAAGGACTTAAAAATCCTAATAATGCACACATTATCGACAAAGTTAGCACAACCACATTCTCTGCCCGTCTATGGCTTATACAGTTTAAGGTGGTTTATAGAGTTCACTTTTCAAAATCCAGACTGTCCGAAATTTTCCCTACTGAGGTTGATGTTTGTGACAGATGTCATACCTTCCTGTGTCACTGATAGACTACTGAGACTTTATCTTCCAGGTCTTAACTAAAGTACTTCAAACTTGCCTGGCCCTCTTTCCCCTGATAGGACGTGTTCTCATTCGACCCCAAACATGTCGACATTGGCTTTCACTACGCTATTGCCTTGACACCAGTGTTAGGTGAAGCTACTTTTCAGTTACAATCCAGTTACATGTTGAGTTCACAAATTTTGGGAAGTCCCTAATTAAGACAAAATGATCAGGTAAATGGAGTTCATATCTTACAAGTAACCTATAAAACAAATAGAAATAGTAAAGAAAAGATCAATTATGGTCACCAGTAAGATATGAACTCCATTTACCTGATCATTTTGTCTTAATTAGGGACTTCCCAAAACCTGTGAACTCAACAAGTTACTGGAATGTAGCTGTACAAGCCATTTTACCCAACACTGCTCGACACAGAATTCTCCTCCAGTGGAAGTCTTCCCAGTCTCCATCAGTTTGTCAGTGGCTCAGGGATCTTATGTCATTTGTGCAGCTGGAATAAATTAAGTACTCTCTTCAAGGTTCCACCGATACATTTTGGTGGCAACCTTTTATTTCATATTTTGATCCCTCCAGAGACTGCCTAACTAATCATGTGCTGATGTTAGCCTAGTTTATTTTTAAAGGTGTATTTACTTAAACTTTATATTTTCTGTGCTTGTTTGTGTTGGTCTTGTGCTTTTCTGTGTGTTTTCTTATTTTTTCTTCTATTTGCTTTAGGCTCTCTGTATATCCGTGCTGTGTGTGGTTGGGGGATCTATGTTGGAGGGGGGTTCATGTTTGCTGGAAGAGGGTTTAAGGGGTCAGCATGTTGGAAGGGATTGAGGGAGGATATGATTGGTTATGTTGTGTGAGGGGGGGGTCACGGGGGGATCAAGGTTGTAAGATGCATTTGTTTAAGATTTTTGTTAATGTACATATGTTAAATTTAATAAAAAATACAAAAGATATAAACAATGTATTTGCATGATGCACAGCAATACCTGCACATTTATTAAAAACAAACACAAACTGTTCAGTGAGATTTTTGATGATAATCAATATATAAACGGCCATGAACACAACAATTTAGTGAATTATTTTGAAAATTAAAAATACAATAATGTGCAAAAATTGTAGGTACCTGTACAAAGATCTCTATAAATGTAAGAGGCTGTCAAAAACTTAGAAATTAAAGTTCTTTGATATAAACCTTATATACAGTAAAGAGCAGAAAACAGTGAAAAACTAAAATAACTACCCAAAAATGTCACGTGTCACAACTTCAATGTTTAGTTTGATTGTCCTTCACTTAGTTTAATTCCTTCTACACCCATTCCTGTTTCAGTTATTGTACTCAGGTTGGTTCTATCAGTCCATAATGTCATTAATCAATGTCATCAAAATACATTGAATTATTTCAACTAGTTTAAAGTCAAACAATATCTAGGGTGCCTAAGATATGCATAGTACTCTACCTTAAACCAACAGTTAAATGTCATTTATTGAATTTATGTAATTTGCCTGTGACTGCTACTAAACGGCCTGCCATTCTGCTGCACCACACTGCATTCGGGTTACAGAGCGTCATCTGCAACAGGGCATCGTCTTTGCCATTACAGTCTGACTGTTGTGGGATATGACATCCAGACATGCAGGCATAATTGTTTTCACTGTTGTTCGTCAATGCAGTCCCTCTTCTACTATATGTATTAGGCTCCTTGTCATGTGTTTCCCATCAGGGAAGTATGTGGTTACCTTCCTGACTTCGCTAGACTGGAAAAACATAGCTAATATGGTGTGATCTGGAAAATGCTTTGATGCAGGAGCTTTACAAATAAACCTCTGAATGCCATATGGTTCGCATTCATCTCTTATTTTATTTCCTATAAATGTCTATAGAATATTATGATGAGCCAACATGTGTGCAACCAGAGCTGGAAAACAAGAGGCTAGAAAGGGCAGTTTCTGGTGAAGTGTGATTATTATGGTTGTTTTTTATTTATTTTCTGTTGTATGGCAAACACAAGAAGATTCTGCAGAACAGCCCAAAACAAGCAAACAAACACGTAAACAAAGCCCCTCTGCACACTAATAAATCCGTTATCTCCACAATGTTCCAAAAGACACAACATTATTCCAATAAACGACCAATTAAAAGTAATGAATGTGAGGAGCAACAGTTCACTATGATTCAACGACTAAACTATTTTCCTCTTAGGAGTTGGAGATTGGGTTACCATGGCTGTAGGCCTTGCAACAGAAAAGCCAACAATGGAGAACATGGAACTAAACTTTTCCAAAAGCAGCCATTTTATATATTGGAATCCAGAGCTGCTAGAGTCAAGATAGAACAACAGACTGGACCCAACCTGGTATTACTTTGAGCCTTTACTTTGACACAAGAATCACATATGGTTGCATCCATGTCATCTGTTTTTGCATTATGACTGACTATTACCACCTGAAACATCTTTAAACAGTCTATGCAAAAATGAATGTTTCACAGATAGAATTCCTATTATTAACAGTTAGAGTCAAATGTGCTAACACCAATAAGATATGGTATATGCAAATAAACTATTTGCGATGCTGTTTTTTTTATCTCAGTTGGTGAATGGAAATGAAAACGTTCAACCTGTTTTCATTTTACATTTGCATTTTTGTCATTTATTAGATGCTCTTCTCTCAGATTAGATTTAGTGCATACTGTACATTATAAAATAACTAGGTGGGATATAGAAAACTACACCCAAGTCAATAAAACAGCTGTCAGCAGATTAAATAAATGTTTATTTTTTATTTTGCAAGAATTAGTTCACAAAGCCTACTGTGGGGCAAGAGCGAGTGACGGGGGACCATGGCTGTTGAGATATTGTATATACTCTTTAAAAAGTTTGTATTTTATTCAGAAATTTGGCAGGGCTGTCCTAAATGAATGTGGAAGCTGATTCTGCCATTGGGATGCAAACTTGTTGACTAGAATTACTAGGAATTACCATCCCGTATCTCCCACACAGGAGAACATCAGTGGCAGAGCAAAAGTCTTTTGCAGTTTTTATGGGTTTGAGCATTTCCTGAACCTAGAGGATGTTCACTTGCAAACTAAATCGATGCAAGGTTCAGTTGAAAGCCAGTGGCGTAAGCAATGTAACAGGGTTATGTGAGATAATCAAGCCTCAGCATTTTGCAGTGGTTAGATAGCACATACAGTGAACCTTTCCAACCGTTAGTTGCAGAAGCCCAGGTATGAGATGATAAAAAGCTGGCCTGGATTAATAGCTTTGTCAGTTCCTGTGTGAGGTAAGATACTCTACAAATGCTGAAGAGCATGAACTTGCAGGAGCGAGTCACCCCCTTGATGTTGACAGAGAAGGGCCATGGGTCATGCAAAGTTCTGTGCACTCTGGGAGTAGGACACTGTGGAATAGTCAGACGTGGTGGAGCTGACAGGCCCTCCCCCTGAGGAGGAGCAACTCTGCCATATTGACTTTGATCTTGAGGTGGTCGGCCTAGCCACCTTGGTGTCACAATATGGAAGAAAATAACATTTGTCGTCATCTGCATATGGTTGGAGCAGAGTATTTGAGTTGCCTGAAGCCTGAGTCATATTTCCCGCTCCAATTTTGAGCGGGTTTTAGTAAATCATGAGCTCTGGCAATACTCTGCCCAGCATTTCTAATTTCCTTCATTATTCTTCATTAGATATATTGAATGCTTCTTCTTAATTAGATCACATCAAAACCAAACAGTAGTTTACATAATCACAAAGGTTCGGCGGGGTGTTTGATGACTTTATTAAACTAAATATTTTTAATAGAATTTTCCTGTGATTGAGGAGCAAAGTTTTAGTGATGAGTGGGTATGCAAAAATATTATGTGAGGACAGGGCCAAGTGATCTGATGTATATAGAGAAGAGGAGCGGGCATCGAACAAAGCCTTGGGCGACACCAGTGGTGTCTCTGGGGCACTCCAACGGGCAGACACACATTGTCTCCACATCATTTTGTACAAGATTGTACCAGGTAGGATGCAATCCAAGGATGTGCAAGGGCTCACCCACACAGAAATCAAATATTTGGCCATATATATGAAAAATCTTAACATATATTTAAAACATATGACCATTTATTTTGATTACAAAATTTGAATTACAAAATTAGGAAATATATGTTGCATATATAAAAACTTTTGGATATTTCGACATATATGTACATATATGTGATGATGTTTCCACCACATATGCCGATATAGGACATATAAAAGTTATATACACATATGGCCATATATTAGATTTCAGTATGGGCAGATACTGACAGTGTTGTGAGGAGGAGCTGATGTATTACAGTGATGGAGGAGTAAAAGCACAGAAGAGAGTCATCTGGGGCAATACAAAGACTCTCTGCCAGGAGACTTTGTCTACCATTGTAGCTAACATTTGCCTATTATCAGCCACCCTGTATTGTCGGCCAATTCTAGCAGTTGGAGGCAAAAAATCTCATCAAGTTCAATATTGATATTAACTGAAAAACAACAGTATGTTTAGCTATCGAGTATAATCTATCGGCTAGACGTCAAACGGTTTTCATACAAATACAAACTCATGCAAATTAAATTATTGTTTTTAATCTATATTTAGGATGATGCATCAAAAGTTGCTAATTGCTGTTTTACCTGCTCTTTCAACTGACCAGATTACTAGCACTGTAAATGTTTTTAAAATGTGAAAAACTATGTATATCAGAAAATGAATCCATACACTTTGCAGTAAATGCACAAAAGCATGGTCTAAATTGCATATGTTTTATAAACGTCGGACAAGCGTGTGCCCATTGACAAACCCAGTGGAAACACTCATCATGCCCACCTTGTAAATTCAGATATATACGTTTGTTATAATAACATTTTTAAAAAATTTAAAATATTAGATTAGATTTTTTTATATATTTTTTATATTCTAGAACTTTTGGAAGCTGGTCACTGAAAGAGAATGTTGTTCTGTTTCACTCCACAAAATTCTACATCAGGGGTTCTCAAACCCTTCCATGGAAGGCCTAGTGTATGCAGGTTCACATTTACTTTGTACAAGCCTGCTGGGGTAGCTGAATAATTGGTTAGGATCTCCCCTCACTTGGCTGTCTAGGTCCTAATTTGGCTTTAATTGAAGGTAAAGACCAAAAACCAGCATACACCAGGCCCTCCATTGAAGGGTTTGAGGACCTCTGTTCTACATAGTGTACTACTAAAGATGCTTCAGGTGGCCTGATGACTGCTTCCTGTCTATTTCCTGTGCCCACCTTGCTCTGCTGGTGCCCATGTCACTGCCATTGATGATCATGTTTTTTGCCAAGCGACTCCAGCTGTACCAGTCCAGATTGCATCCCGTTGTCCCTGCCCAAGACTACTGAATTGTATTGATGCTAGACAAAGACTGTGTCACAGCCCACCCATCTCCAGTAATTGGACACTGATTAACCATGTGGCCTTAATACAATAGGCAGTGACCTTCAGATTCCCCACCCGGAACAGCCAGAAGAGGACTGGCCACTCCCTTTAGCCTGGCCCCTCTCTGGGGTCATGGTTAGAAGGGATATAGCTCATGTCAACATGTCCCCCGTGAGAGTCAGAGGACTGCCTAAATATGGATTGGAACTGGTGGTAGTGTTTAGTATAATTTAGTTTTGATAGAAGTAATGGTTATCTGCTCACAAAATAGATATTAACATCATAGTTTTGCCTTGTACTTTCTGTGGGAAAAATAATTATGAAAAATGCTTTAGCAGTCACCCTGATAGTTGCCCTGGCTACTACTCTAATATTAGTACTGTAAACTCTGTCATGTATAATAGCCTATGGAGAGCACAGTACTGCTCCAGCAAACGGGAGGGACACTTCAGTGCAAAATTATTTGGCCCCCTTCATACTTTGTAGCGCCATCTTTTGCTGCAATTACAGCTGTGAGTCGCTCGGGGTATGTCTCTATCAGTTTTGCACATCGAGAGACTGCAATTTTTGCCTATTCCTCCTTGCAAAACAGCTCGAGCTCAGTGAGGTTGGATGGAGAGCATTTGTGAACAGCAGTTTTTAGTTGTTTCCACAGATTCTCAATTGGATTCAGGTCTGGACTTTGACTTGGCCATTCTTACACCTGGATATGTATATTTGTGAACCATTCCATTGTAGATTTTGCTTTATGTTTTGGATCATTGTCTTGTTGGAAGACAAATCCCTGTCTTTCAGAATGGTTCTGTATTTGGCTCCATCCATCTTCCCATCAATTTTAGCCATCTTCCCTGTCCCTGCTGAGAGAAGCAGGCCCAAACCATGATGCTGCCACCACCATGTTTGACAGTGGGGATGGTGTGTTCAGGGTGATGAGCTGTGTTGCTTTTGCACCAAACATAACGATTTGCAGTGTTGCCAAAAGGTTCCTTTTTGGTTTCATCTGACCAGAACACCTTCCACATGTTTGGTGTGTCTCCCAGGTGGCTTGTGGCAAACTTTAAACAACACTTTTTATGGATATCTTTCAGAAATGGCATTCTTGCCACTCTTCCATAAAGGCCAGATTTGTGCAGTATACGACTGATTGTTGTCCTATGGACAGACTCGCCGACCTCAGCTGTAGATCTCTGCAGTTCATCTGAACATGGGCCTCTTGGCTGCATCTCTGATCAGTCTTCTACTTGTATGAGCTGAAAGTTTAGAGGGACGGCCGGGTCTTGGTAGATTTGCCTTCCATTTCAATATTATGCCTGGTGTGTTCCTTGTTCTTCATGATGCTCTCTGTGCTTTCAACGGACCTCTGAGACTATCACAGAGCAGGTGCATTTATACGGAGACTTGATTACACACAGATGGATTCTATTCATCATCATTAGTCATTTAGGTCAACATTGGATCATTCCGAGATCCTCCCTGAACTTCTGGAGTGAGTTTGCTGCACTGAAAGTAAAGGGGCCGAATAATTTTGCACGCCCAATTTGTCAGTTTTTTATTTGTTAAAAAAGTTTGAAATATCCAATAAATTTCATTCCACTTCATGATTGTGTCTCACTTGTTGTTGCTTCTTCACAAAAAATGTCAGTTTTATATCTTTATGTTTGAAGCCTGAAATGTGGCAAAAGGTCGACATTTTCAAGGGGGCCGAATACTTTCGCAAGGCACTGTAGCTATGTTCTGAGTAAAAAAAACAACAGGTCACGTTAGGTGACGCCGGTGAGAGCACCTCTACAACTCGGTGTCTTTGCATCCAGTACCAGAAGGTATTAGGGTGTTTCTGCAAATAAGTACCATCAGTGAAATGTTGGATTTAATAAAAAACATTTGTTATATGATTCTTGCTAAATATAGTGCTAAAATTCTCAATGTTGAGATACGTTATAAGAGCTAAAACAATTACAATATTACATTACTTCAAATTAAATTGTTTCATAGATGTTACCTTTCGCCATATGTAAATTAATTTTTTTACAACAATCATTTTTGATTTTTTCATTACAATGCACTTGGCCCATACTTTTGAGTCATTACCGGAACACTGAACAAATGTCATAGAAAAGTTTTTTATCAAATTTATATGGAAACAGAAGCATATGCTCCTCACCCACACTAGGTGACTCAAGATCCAGAAAAACTGAAGTATTTATTGTGTCCTTACCATACAGCTTAGAAAATGTGCATTTTGAAAAATTAAATACGTTAAATACGTTTATATTACTTTTGAATTCATGTATATTAGCTGTTAACACTTAAAGCTAACATAGCATACATTGCTAGTAGCTGCAATTTATTTGCAATATTAGCAAGAATGAAATTTCCACAACATGCCTTTACCACGCACCTTTAGGTTACTTTTTACTTGATAAAAATATATAAAATGTAGCATTGAATCAAGCACAACAATGTTGGTGACATCTGGCAATAACTTCTCTTGGATAGACTATATGTAAACGTAAATATTACTGTTGATCTGTTGTTATAAAACCTGATGTGGGAAATAGCAACCAACATTATTTTCATGTAAGTACTTTAAACATTTTTTCATGTGTAAGGAATATCTTGCCTATAGACTGTTTGCAAAGCCCCAGGTGGGATCTTTTGAAATCTCATACCTCTGGAGGTCGCATGAAATTCGAGATAGACCAGTAAGTTTACACACAAAAATTGTGTCTTTTCTCGACCTAAGCTTGAGGAATATTGCTGAAATCTATCAGAATGTAAAAAGGACCTTAATACAAACTATCCTTAACATTTAACTATCTACTACCTCTCACCCTGACCTTAAAAATAATCCTAACCATTTCCCTAACCCTTACCCTAATTCTAAATCTAACCGTAACCTTCGCTATCATTACATTTTTTTTTAAGTTTGTTATAGTATATACATATATGTACAGTATCCAAATAAAGAGTAACCTGCCCCCCTCCCTCAACAGAGATACAGCAGACTCAATATCAGGCCCAGAAGTATGTACAGTACATAGAAGTGCCCCTACAGGAGCAGTAAAATGAAACACACATTAACACATCTGTGAGTGGCCTGTAGCCAGGCGGTCTACCCTTCAGCCTTCAATGTCCAGCTTTGCACCGCACAGACATTTAGAAGACACTTTTATTTGGGCGAATTGAGAATCTGAGAAAAAAAAACTGAGTGAAACACGGAGATGCCATTTCGTCAAACAGATTTCATCAAACAAAATTCAGATAGTCCTAAATCTGTGGTAGTCATCAAATCTGCGTTTGCTGGTAATTGTCATGCAAATCACTGTGGTACCACAGTAATTTACCTAATTAACATAAACACATTGAGCACTCTGCCAAATGCTGTTGAGTGCACACAGCTGTGTTGAGTGCTTATAAAAGGTGATAATTTGAAACAGGTCTCGTTTATATTAAGCAAATGTTGTTAGGATACAAATCTTAGATAACAATGACTTAGAATGCTGATATACATTTTTTTCTAGTCGAATCACAGGTTATCAAACTGAAACTATCTCGAGCTATGGGAGCAAGTGCCTCTACGTGGCAAGTTTTTAGGACAGATCAACCACCTTGCATTGATTTACCTGTTTAGCAGCACTTTGCACCTGGTAGATGTAAATAAATAAAATATTCAATTTAAATGGTTGCTGACATCAACCTCGTCAAAATTCAACATGGATGTAAGTGTTTACACAGGTTTTATTCCCTGTCTGAAGAAGCATGCTGTCCAATTGATAGTTAACAAATAGTTAACTGAGATATAACAGCAGAATTGACAGGTGGCATTGTACTGCAGCTAGTGTTTATGCAATTCTGCCAACTCTTGGTTTAACTCCACCCTTTCTTCTGCATCAACCAAGCAATTTAAAACAGTAAATATTAAACTAACCTAAGCTAGAATGTGTTACTGGTTAGTCAGTAGCATCACATAGGCCTAGTCATTGTAGAATCTGACTTACCAAAAGGTTGTGGAATCCTGAGCTGCCAATGGGAAATATGTCATTTGGTTCCTGAGTATTGCATTTAATTACATTGAATGACACTACCTGTTAAAGGACTGAAATGTCAATTTCAAATGTTATCTTTTCAATCAAAGCTGACTTTGCATAAAGTAGTAGCTAGCTCTAGGGTTAGATTTATAGCAAATGTCCTTCTTTCTGAAGCGCACTTGCGCGTTGAATATTTGAGTTTGGTTGGCTGATGTACAGTAGCAGAATGGGCGCAGTGGCTTAAACCTGGCAGACTTGCTTAAAGAGCATTAAGTTATGCAGCAGAGCCTCAGAGACTCATTTAGAGCACCTTTGACATGCAGACAATACAACAGACTGTCCTTGGGTTTGTTTTGAAGCTGGCTATTACATCATTCAATTGGATGTCACACTGTCTTGGCAATGCAACCTATAGCAATTCCACCAGAACCATCTACTGATAACAGACCTTAAAATTAAGCAGAACATGTTGCATTTCACCTGTAATTCTCTCCCTTTCAAATTGACCATATCTAATTCCCCTTTGTGCTGCAAGATAGTGACTTAAAACACTGCAAATGTGGAGAACCAACATTTTTTATTTATTTTTGAGGAAATGGCATCACATTACAATAGAGGCACAGTGATTCTATTTTGCTTGTGAGTGCTGCAAATTTTATCAAATCATTTTTGGGTAGCAATAAAGGAGGGGAAAGCTGAAGAGGAATCTGTTACTGGGAAATAACTATTTTTCCATTGGTCAATGTCAGACATCTATTTGGTTCAGGTTCATGATGACATCTAAACTCAAAGAAAGATGGCTGATGTTTTTTTTGGTTGCCTGTGAAAAAAGTGATTTTTAACAACTTTCCAGATAGCAGTGAACACATGTGTAAACCATACTGTAATTGTATCATCCAGAGATACTATAGGTACCTGTAGTCAGTGTGCACATTTTTTGGGGGCGCAGATGGATCAGTGGTTGGAGGGTAAGACTTGTAGTTAAAGGTTGCCAGTTTGATTCCCGAATGTGCCAAATTTCAATGCGTCTAATTTACCCTAATTTCTCCCAGGTCGTTGCTGTAAATAAGACCTTGTTCTTGGTCAACTTACCTGGTTAAATAAAGGTTAAATTAAATACAAATTTTTCTGTCATTGCTGTGCGTGGTTGAACATCTATTGAACTAAATGTCAGAAATACTTTAAAAACAATGCTGGCAGATTTTCTTGTCCTATGAATCACAACTTACTTATACTGCACTTATTTGACATCAGAGTATTTTTATGTTCCCAGAAAAGCTAATGAAACACTTGAAAAAGTAAAGAATATCAAGACATTATACTGCAGAGATCTCCAACCATGGTCCTGGAGAGCTCCTGTCCTGAATGTTTTAACTCCACCCCTAATTTAGCACACCTGATTCTAATAATTAGCTGGTTGATGAGGTAAATAAGGCTACATTATATCGTTGGAGTGAAAACCTACAGGATGGTAGAGCTCCAGGACCAGGGATGGAGATGCCTGCTGAGCTGTTTTATTTTTTCACCCCCCACCCCTACATTGTATTATATTTTAGTCAACACATTAACAAGAATGCAGTTAATAAATATTTTAACACATGCAGCTCCCATCTCATTGCTTGCCAACTGCAATTCTTTTGCACCAACCCTAGGAGGCGCTCCCCACAGTTGGAGAACCACTGTTTTAAAGGGCTTTTTTGTAGTCAATCATTTTTGAATATTCTGTAGAGAATATTTTTGGAAGTTAAAAAGGAAAATGGAAAGAAATGCAGATTTTTTTTTACAACATTGTTTACAATATATTTTTTGTTTGGGCTTCCTCAAGAAAGTGAGAAACTAGACTGCATAATACATCTCAGAAATTGCTTTCACCAAGAGCAAAACAACTGGATGATGCTTCAACACTAAAAGTATTTAGAAAATAAGTAGGCAAAAAGAATTCCCCTTTTTTTCCTCATTAATATACTTTTTTCTGAGTAAACTGACCTTGACAAGGCTGATACATGAGGACAGAGCGCTCTGCAACCCGCCTTGTCCAGCTTTGCAAGAGTAAACAATATGGGTGTGGATTAGTTTGGAAACAATGTGCTTATTTAAAAAGCCTACTTCCTGAATGGACTTAACAACTATCCCATTAATTTTATTGGCGCCGACTTCAGTTCTGAAAAACATTGTTTGGGAAAAATACAAAACAAAAGAAAACAGAAAATTACAGTTGGTTCCTGTGAGATACATGTGCATAAAAAATCCTGATGCCTATTTGTTTTGTACAATCTCTGGAATCTAACAACAATTTGGGAAAACATTTTTTGTTTTTGTTTTGGCTAAATTTTGTTTGTCTTTTTGTGTACAGGCATCAAATTCAAGAAAAATTACTAACAGAGCTTGTCTGTTCATTTTTTGCTTTCAATATGCAACTTCATGCACAGTTTATGTTAATGCCTAAAGGAGTTAAGATTCAGAAAGCACCAGGGAGAGCCCAGGAGCTACGCCCCCAAGGCCCCCTGCCCAAAGCCACTTCCTGTCCAAAAGGAACAGGCTGGCAGATTTCTCTGGAGGAGAAACCTTTGAATTAAGCTAATTTCTATTACCCACAAAGCAGTGACGGGCTAATGTTCACACCTCATGGATTACAACAATGTGCTGAGATAAACTGCCTTAGTATTTCTCAAATCCTCTCATAAAATGTTAACAAGGGAACACAGCAACTGTAGCTAAAATTAGGAAACTCAAGAGTGTTAGAAGTTGTATTCAACAAATAACAAATAAAAAAGAAATGAACAAAAATGAAATGTTACAGAAATAAATGAAAAGGGAATCGTGCAAGAACACACTATAATCATACAGAGATATTTACTTGGATCTGAAGGCGTGATTTGCATATGGCACATATTCCATCATTTTTGCCCTTCACCAGTAGCCTAAACCAACATGGTTAATAAGTTCATTTCCAAGACTGACATATATGGAGGAGTTTGAAAAGGCATTAGAAATCAGCAGTGCAACCTAACCGTGTGATCGGAGGGTGTACTGTAACAGGTAAACTCGAGGGAGGGTGTTTAAGCCCTAGTTAGGCATGTTAATCCCACCCTTTTACAGGCAAAGCGCTCCAGTAGATCCCTGTCAATTTCCCGCAGCTGTGCTTGGGCGGATTTACATGAATACACTATCACTTGCTCTTAGCCTCCTGTATTATACATTTCCTTACTTTTTGGGGAAAAGGTTACAAAATCTTCGCAACATTTTTTTTCTCTCTTTCATAGTTTCTCTTTTTTTGGTATTTTCCTGTGTGAAAATCGGGTTCTATTTACAAGCCAACCGGTTCCACGTCTTTTGTAAATTGACTTCTCAGTTCTGTCCACAGGCCAGGCACAAGAAGGTTAGCTGCCTGTTTCCTGATAAGCTGGCAGAACCTATCAACCCCCGCAAGAAGATAGTGCTCTGTATTTCTGTCATGCTTTATCATCAGCTGAGGTGAAACTAAACCGGTTCTAAGCAAGAGTAGAGGGGCCATTTCCTTGGATTACAGACATCGACTTTAATTTCAAAGACCAATGATGTTTCCAGGGAAGGTGCAGGCTTCGCTTGCCACAGATTGGCAGCAGGGCCCTGATAAGGACTCACATTCGTTGTTCGTATTCACCATGGAGGCCTATTGATCTTTGAGCTGGCGGTTCATTTCATAAAATACATGGCGAATGGTGTCAGAGCAGCCCTTTGGGACTCCATACACCAGACACAGGCCGAGCCACGTGCCAACGCCTCTTTCCTTTATGCAGAGGTATACGGGAAACACACAACAGGAAGCTGGGGAATTTGTCAGGAGTCATTAAGGAAGGAGGTGACAGCTCAAACGAACAGCTTTAGCATCTACAGTACCTTAGAGAAAGTCACAATGAATGTGTGGTTTTCTTCACAACACAGAGTTCTTATAGAATCCCAGCTGGCTTTGAAAGAAAGATGTCCTCTGTGGCATTTCGAAGACAATAAATGAAAAGTTTTCATTTTGCAATATCATTCTTTAGTTGACCAAGTGTCTTTATGAGAAACCTTGGGGAATCTTTAATATCCATTAAATTTAGGAGCACAACTCATATCGACATTTCTCTGTCCGTGTAATTTTTCAAGACCAAATTTGTGAAATGCATAATCACAACATGAGGGCCTCTTATTTTAATATCAGTGGGTGTTATTATTAGAAAACCATTTCAAATTATATGTCACGAGGGAGCAAATATCATTTACAAATCACTAATGACTTGCAAACACTCCCGTAGCCTCCGGTGGAAGACGACGCCTGTTTCGCAGTGTGTGCTTGCCATTCAGCAGACGGATACGGCGAGAACCGACATTTTGGTGGGAGGATGGAGAGGGTTGAAACCCAACACACAGTGACACTTATACACATATGAAGAGTGGTCCAGTTATGACTCCCTGTCATATCTCCTAAAAGCCAATCACTCATTACTATGGTTGTTTAATGGTTTTCTAGTGTTTGTTCTGAATATGCAAATGAGACACTAAAATATGTACATATCCTGTGCTGAAATGGATTAGATTTTGATATCAATTATTTAACGGGCATTATTATTATTACACTTTGCATTTTCAAACTAGACCGGATCGAACTCACCTCAGTGCCGGACTGCCTGTAATGAGTCATCAATTAAACATGTTTATAATGTTAGAGAAGACAGTATGTAGAATATCCTTGATCTTATTTTACATGGATTCACTTGGTCATTAGTTCACTATGGCGTGAATTCCATTCTATGCAAACCATGAAGTGGTGCCTGATATGACCTGACAGTTGGTGCATCAAACTGGCTCTTCATTAATGTTAATCATCACACAACTGTAAATAATCAAATCGGTGTAAAGCCAGGGGACCTGCAGAATATGCAGTTATTTTAAAGCACTTACATATTTATCAATGCATTGTTGTGTCTGGATTCATTATTTGCAGAGTAATGTTGTGTCTGTCTTACTCTTGGCAATATTCTGGTCATGAACCTTATTCTGACACACTGAGTTGTACAAACTACAGTAAAAGTTACAGATGCACACACATGATAGATTTTGTAGTTATCGTGTTATTCATTCCACGTTAGCTAAGAATACTAATGACTAGAAAGTTTTATGTTCTATAGCTTGTTTCCACTGACTCGGTTGGGCAGGACACATTCAAAGGGTTTGGTAATTGTTATAAAGATCTTAGAAGAAGACAGGCATTAACCACAGGGAAGAAGCTGTCTTTATTGCCACCCAGACATACAGTAATAACTTAATGCAAATTGTAACTAGTTAAGCACAGCAAAATGATATGATACCATTGTCTCCACCCGATTGGTATTATAATGTTAACATGTGCAAAAATAATTACATTTTCTTCCTGATACAATTACATTATTTGTTCTGGTTATATTATACACCAATAAAAGCAAACATCATATTAGGATTCATGGCACTTTTCGCATTGCATTATCAATATGTGGAAATAATTGTCTGCTGAGAGATTAAATTACATTATTGTGTATCTTTTTCATGCCTAATAAATAATGATGGATGGCTTTTATTTTCATCACCACCTGCAACCATTTTGTCTCCCTCCTGCATGTTAACAATGAAATAAGAAGTATGATAGAGAATACCACAAGCATCGAAACCCTGAGGTGGCGTCTCAAGGCTTCTCAGACTCTTAAGTTTTAGCATTTGTTCGTTGTGGGAAAACACCCCAAAAAGCATATTATTTCCGTGTTACAAATTGAATCAGCTTGCCATCATCATGACAGTGTTAGTATTCATTGATTCCTGTCTTGAACGGGAAACAAACCTGGACAGGGGAAGTTAATAATGTGTAGCCATGTCACAGGGAGACTGTAGGAGTCATTCTGTACACACATAATTTCTTAATAAGCAAGTCTCTTTTCATCCTGATCTAGTATTCAAAACATAGGGACTTCCTGTGTTTATTTACAAGCTCTCTCAGTAATTAGGATGTCTGTTACATTCCCTACAGCTGATAAATGTATTGACAATGCGTCTAGGTGTGCAGTGTAATCCTGCCTTCGAGTAATGGCTCTGAAGCTGTCCTGACTGACAGTAGAAGACATTAAGCAAGCGTTCTACAGATTGTTTCCCATCCGAGCAAATGCCTTAGATTATTTTGTTCACATACAGAGAAGTTTTTCTCATTTACAATTCTGTTTCAGTATATATATATTTTTCTTGCATAGCCTCAATGTTAATCAGTGAATTTGCACTTTTTGGTGATAAGAGAATTGATTAGCAACCAGTGTTCAGAAGGCTACATGTTTAATTGGGTTTTTTGCATCCACATAGGTCTATCTTAATAGTCAATACTGTTCCCTCAAACTCTTGTTGCATTTGATGCATTTGTTGGCATGCTGTTATTGCAGATAAAACAAGGTAAAGACATTATAGTCCTGTTTAATTGGCATCAGAGAAGAAAAATGCTGTTATAACTTCATAACTTCTTAAGTCATGCCTTGTGCACAGCTAGACGTACACCATTGTAAAATTTACATTTTAATGAAATATTTGAATAAGTACTTGAAATTCACTCTACCAGGTCTCCCAGTTCTAAAACCAACATTTCATGTTTGTGTTTTGAATGGCAGCATCAGGGAAATTAGCATGCCAGTCATAGGGATTAGAGGGGCATCGGTGTGAAGTCATATACAGCCTTAATCAAGGTTCCCTGCAGGTAAACACTGGGCATGGCATGTTTAAATGATAGCCTTTTGGAGAAAGTATTACATTTACAGGGAAATGAGAAGAAGACAGAGGGAGATTGAGTGTTCGTACAAACATCCAACCTTATGGAATCACAGGCTCTGCCCTATGTTTGGTGGAACAAATTAAGAGTATTCTATTAAACATGGATTAAATAATAATGTAATTACACATGTTTAGTTAATAATGCAGTTAAAATATTGCTGGTAAAATTGTTGGTAATTACAGTTAAATGGGTGGATTCGTAATGATTGTGTCAGCCATTTGACTGTGCTGTTTCCATGCAATTGTTTTTTTTTTTGAGACCAGGTTTTCCTTTATCTACTGTATTTTGACATCCAAATTCAAACAACAGTGTATTATCCATTAATTCATCGTGACAAGGCAGGAGAGTGAATCGTAATTATTCATGTTGTTTTGCATCTCTTCAATTATTCAAAGTTCGAGAACAACGCTTAATATTCAACATTGAAACAAAATGTGTCTTGTTTGAAGCATTTCAGGTTTTGTTTGGTTATTGGGTTTAGACAAAGGGAATAGTACCAACTTTATTAGTAAGTCACATATAATAAGGCAATTTTCAGATACCCACTTCTTGAAGAACTTGGCCTCACTTTTAGACAACTTCACAGTGTACATACTGTATACAACTCAAAACACAAAAACTCACCCCACCATTCAACATAACTGGGATACACAGCTTTCGTGTTTTTAATCATGATAGTTTAACAATGCACAACAGTTTATAATACTGTACAGAACCCAAGTAGACATCCAGGCCTGCTGCTATTCCACCATCAGGAGTAATTAGAGTTGCTGCACAGTGGAGGTTATTGTATAACAGATGTGATATGTACCTTTATTCTCTAATCAACACTGCACTTTCTAAGTTTAATTTTAATTGCTTGGACTGTCTTTGAAACCTAGACGTGTCTCCTAATGAAGTAAAAAAAACACACCCACATTGCAGTGGAGTAGGAATATGTGTAATGTTGTGTGAGCTGAGCCAGTGAGGGAAAGCCATGCAGGCTCAACCTTGTTTAGACTGGGGGAAGGGGCGTCCAGGCATGCCTTTTGAACAGCAGGTGGTAATTGAAACAAAACAAGGGCTGATTAGCCAAGCGTCTGGCAACTCATGATCCAAACAGCGCAGCTACAGAAAAAGCCCAAACACAAGAGCCCTGGAACAAAGTGGTCATCATCTAATTAACAGAACATGTTTTAATTACAGAGTAAACCAAGCAGCGCAGTGTGTCAATTTAACTGATGTGGTAAGTGCCAGTTTACAGTATCAGAAACAGACAAATAATTGGAATCTAATTACAGGCAGGTCTATTACACACCAGCACCTCCAGCCCATCTTAATAAACAAGTTTTTATATCAAACCATGAATAGCAAATACTGCAGGGCTGCTAATTGCCACACATTGCAATACTGGAAATTTGCCAGGATTGGCTATTTAGGGTAAAGCTCTTGTGTGGATTGCTGTTGCTCTGGCGTGCTTTAATTAGAATGAAATGAAGAGCAAAAATCAAGTTGTGTTAGTGTAATCTAATAGATTGAAATAAATAGGATGACCAGCTAATGCCCTTTGGGTTTCTATGAGGTGGGTTTATTCTAGTCACTTTATGCAATGCTAGTGGACTATAGTAATGGAGGTATACACCATTGGTGACCAGATACTATGTATTAAAAGGCTTCATTTAATAACCCTTTTAAGATCAAATCCATACTATGAATGTTCATACTGTCTTCATATAATTTCTTAATTTTCTGTAGTTAATGCTTGCCGATTGATGAATACAACCAAAAATATATCACAACACATGCCCAAAATCGTGTACGTTGTTCTGAAACAACTAAATGAAAAATTACGTACTTGTTCGATTTAAAAATGTTTTTCACCACAGATGCGTAACGATGGTTGTTAGGCTAAAAATATTCTCAGTTAATCTATGCAAGACTCTGATGTTATTCGACACAGACCAAAGCAGTGCTTTCTAGTCATGATACAGTGTGCAAACATTAAAGTGTCTATTTGTAGAATTCTCAGTCATTATGAAAGACAGACCGGCGTGTGCCCATTGACAATAAACGGAACCACAACTCAGCATGTACTCATTGCATTTCCTGTTCAAATGGCAAAATATGCACTGCATAGTGTAGGAAATCACTGTCCCATCAAAACAGTTTTTTGGAATTCTTTTAAATATAATGAAACACTTGCTCTACAGCTTTTGGAAGCTGTTCACTGAAATAGAAGGTAGTTCTGTTTTTACAGTGCACCTTCAATTGAAACTGGTTTGTGTTATATTTTCGCTGTTGTATGACACTAAAAATGTTTTTTTGTGCAAATGTTCAAATCACCTTATTTTCAGTAAGGTTCCTTTTACTTATCATGTAAAAAAGAACACAACAAGGTTGCAATAATTTGCCTCTAGGAAGCCTACAATTTATTACTGAAAATACAACGTGGAAATTGAGGCACCCAAATGCTAGATAAAATATAGCCTTGAAAAAGATTGGTCATGATTTTATATTGTTTCTATTAAATCTTGTCTTTCAAAGGCTTTAATTAATAATATACTTATGACATTTATTAATCAGAGCAATAAGCTAAGCGAGAAACAATTTATGTCACCTAAAGCTTTTTAACGAATCAATGCAACTATTTGTAATTGGTTGTTTCACAAGATTAAAAGTGCTTAGACTTGATCTCTGTCTCCTGTTTTGTGGCCAACATGACCTGTGCTTCCGTCATAAAAAAGGAAGTCTTGGTCATCAGCATTAACTCCCATCAAGAAATCCATATCGCTAATATTTCTGGAACTTTAATGCATTTACAATTTATAGCTTATCAAAGGCAGTTTCCTAAATTGCTGTTAGAAAAAGACAGTTTAACTGTCTTTTTAATTACAAGATTTAATGTGGAGGCTGAGACGGCAGTGGGGTGTTCTTCATATTCAGAAGTCCTGCCGACAATGACACAGTCGAGACTGTATCCAACAATCTAACCTGCACAAAGAAATACACAAATTACAATAGTGTATAGGTGCAATTGTTGTGAAGAGATTTCACCGTCTCGCTGCTGCAAGGTAACGTCTGAGTAAATATACGATCAAGTTGCCTTTTGCTCTTGCTTTGTCCTGTGTCTGAACACTCAAAATTATTCCTCAGTTTTTGTCCACAGATCCCTGTCTTTTAAACCAACAAATGACTTCAGGAAACAAATGTGAACAACCAGCTTTTTATTGCATTTTCAGAATGCTCACGTCAGTTCTGGAGACTGACCGTACAATAGAATAGTCTGATTTGGAATGAGGAGGACACTACAGACTGTTAACTAATGATCAGCACATTTATGACCAAACAGAAAACTACAGTCTACAGCTTCAACAGAAAACTAACCTAGCTGCTGAAACGTTAAAGCACCCTGTGACAGCACCTTTGCTGTACCCTCACCCGTCCGTCAGCAAGAACCATGGGCTGACAGGACGATGGTAACACCCAGTGGTGAACAAGAATGGGGTGGATGACGACCGATGGAACAGAGGCAAATTAGCATGGTTGCAAATGTCTTGAGTGGGAATCGAATGCCACCCAAACACAGCACAGCTAGGTCAAATGGCTACTCAAAGTTGATATTTCTGGGTTATCAGTCAATATATCAACTAGGAGTACAGTCTCATTCAGATCTGACTTTCAGCCTTTAACCTTTGTGCTCCATTTAAGGTGGCTATCTGCTGTGCTTGGCATGTATTTATCATCAAAAAATAAACACACTTCCAAACAGTTGAGATAATAAATATAGATATTTTTCGAGGACAGCTAAATCGCAGTATGCATTTCACCTAATGGTGATGAATTGATGACCTCTGATGATATTATGTATAAACTGATTGATTCCTCTTGAATAAAAACAAAGCATATAACAAATATTCTTTACATCTTGGCACTGCATATTTTTATTCTTTTTTTCCTATTTGTTTCATATAAAATATCATTAGATCGATACACTCATATATTATTACTGACCACTTCACCATTATTTCTCATCTCTGTGACCATGGAATTAGTCATGCGCGATACCTCCGTCTCATAGAGGAAATATTCCTGTTTATCCTTTGAACAGTTATCTTTAACATATAGCCACAGGAGGCAGTGGTTTGGCCATCAAAAGGAGGTATCAAAAACAGCTTAACACAAGGAAGAAAAACATCTGTACAAAATGTTTAGGTCAATGATAACAGAGAAAAGTCTGTTTTCTATTTTACAGTTTAAAATCCAAAATGGGGGATTACCTACCCCCTGCCCTCACCCATTTCAGACAGATGTCTGCATGTATGATATTTTAAATCAAGGATTACTAAGTAAAATACATTTGCAGCACAGTTTGCTATTCCAATACATACAGCAGTTCTTCATAGCTATTTTATTGTTAATACAAAGCAGTTGCGATGAAGCAAAAACAAAAAAAAACAAATGTATTTTAATATTGAAAATAAACAAGGGGAAAAAGATCAAAAAATCAAAAAGGTTGATAGAGATGTACTGTATGTGATACCTACAGTACTGTTGTAAAGCCCACAAATTAAAATGACAGAACAGATTGTTGAAAAGGGGATCCATTCAGTATTGGTGATTTCTGCATGAAAAAAGGCCTGAGGTTTGGATTGGTTTTGCAAAAAGGATGCGAGTCCCTCAAGATAAACACACTTTAATTTAGATCTTGTGATTTTTTGTTTTGTTTTAAAAAATATTATCTTCTCTCTCTCTTTACAGTTTTAGACTACACATGCAAGACATACAACTAAGTGCAACTGAGTGAATTTTTAAAAAAGTCTTAATTGAATCATTCCCTATACGTCTGAACTGAGGTATGCGTACTAACTGTGTTCTCATGCTGTTATCTTTAGTAATGTCAAGCTACACATGCTGAGAATGTTCTAATCTACCAGCTATTCCCTCTATAGAATACCAAGCAAACCAGCAAAATACTGGCTTTGGATGAGCCAGAGTTTTTCTCACGATCCCAGTCTGGCTGTCAGTGACCCATCCCACAGCTGCCCACTACTGGATATTAAATACATTTTCTCAAAACCACAGATTGCCCTTTTCATCAATATTAGTAAATGAATGGTGACATTTTAAAATAACTGCCATTAAGTACCTTGTACCCAGCTTATTTGTTGACAGGAGTGTTTTTTAATATAAAAAGTAATATGTTGACAGAAACTAAACACAATCATAAAGCCGTGCCAATGTTAACAAAGAACAGTAGAATCCTATAAAGATGGCAGGACTCACTGAAAAGTGGCATACAATCGTTGGAATAGGCAGAAATTCATAAAGAATAAAAGAAAAAGGAAACAAAATATTGAATCATTGTGTGGTCCAGTTGAAGTATTGAATCGTTTTCACATTGTTCTCTGTAAAAGCTCTCCTGTCTACTTGTACATCCTCTAGATTAATACCATGACCTTTTATTCATTTGATATGTTGCACAGTAGTCAGCTGCTGATAGCCAGAGTCATCCTCTTATTGGCCCAAAGACCATGTTCCACAAATTTGGTCATGACGTTTGTCTGACTCTCTGTACCTCTCTTTCAGTTTTGGTCACTGCAATGTCCTGCAGCCAGTGTACTCATGAAGACACTCCTTTGGCTTTAAATGTAATGAGTCTACTTGAGGACTGTTCCTCTTTAACCAATGTGCCATCAGTGTGACACGGCTCCAATCTTTAGATCCTTTCGCATCCAATAGGACAGAACGGAGGATATTTGGCCTTGTCTGCTATTGCATGGAACAGAGAACATGGTTTTTACGTTGTAGCTATCTTTGGTAGTCACAGAACAAGACATCAGACACATCAACGACTAAAAAACAAAAGTCAAAATAAAAAACAGAAATAATAATAATAATAAATTAAAAAATATATATCTAAGTGGTTGCAGTCTTTAAAAAGTCATGTTTGTGAGTCTTTGTAAAAGAGCTTATTCCATCTTATTTGTCATACCCAACCTTGGATCAAGCCCATATGGGTTGAACCTCACCAACATCTGTGTCTGGATCCATCCCATCTACTTCATTGTCATACCTGCATCCCTGCTCTGAACACCAGGTCACATCCAGCACTTACCGGGACCATGTCATCATTCCTTTTTGTGTTAGTGGATGCCTGGGGCGCTAACATGGCAGCCAAACACTGGGATGAAACAATGATTTGGTTTAATTGCCAGGGAGCTTTACCCCTATTTTCAGGATATTCACATTTGATTCTGATTGGTGTAGTTATTATTAATGTCTGAAGATTGAGAGAGACAACTGGTTATGTGTATGGGTAAAAATGATAAACACTTAAACTATAGGCAATGGACATTTCTTTAAGCATGACCAAACAATTCCACCAGGTTTGAAACGGTGTAGAAACACTAGACCAGCTCAATCTATATTAACAGTTGTGTTCAAAGATCACAGTTAGTTGTTCTAAAACATCTTCCTACTGCACAACTGACATTCCATTTTCTTTCAAGATGGAGCTTGAGAATGATCAGAAATTTGGTTGCAGCTACCGTGGTGTTGTTTTAAAAATATAATTTCCGGAGGATCAATTAATAAACGGCATGATTTCTCTGTCATTCATTCCAATCTTAAATGAAACTTCATTGACGAGTAGAGAGTCTTCATTCTGAGTAGTGCATTGCATCTGGGCTTGATGAGCTTGTGGGGTGGGCTACACGTGAAGGAGAGGGCCTAAATGACAGAAAAATACTACTTGGTATTTAACATTCTGCTTCATGTCAAAACATATTTTCTGTTTGTTTGAAACAACATGAAAGGAAATCATAAACATTCATCATCAAGTGCTGACCATACAGAATCTCCACAGAATGGGAATGAGGTCTGATCAGTTAAAGAAATCAAATGCAACAACAGCAATTTACAATGACAAAGACGCATACATTTATATTTGAAAGCGCTCATCCTTAGAACACACCCAGAAACATCCGTCCCGCCATAGATGGAAACTGAACCGATGAAGTTTTGAAGGCAGTGACAATGGAAAAAAATGTATAACAATTCCCACACACAGGCACACACTTGCACAGTGTAAATTAAACGTCAGTCAATATCTGGAGTTTTATGGGCATGTGCGTGTGTTGTTTCTCTGTACTCTGTGCTGTGTGGTTCTAGTGGGCTGCATGCAGTCCATACAGACCGCACAGTGTGTCCATGTCCATTCTGGATTTAAAGTCACCACGACGACCAAGTCTCCCAGTACCAAACATGTCCATCCAACGCATGTTGAGTAGAAATAACCATTTTTTTTTATATTTGATCTCTTAAACCAAAAGTAGGTATAAATCAAAACTACTCCCACGTGGGATGTATTCTTGTCCTTGTGTTTTTCACTATGTATTTAATGGCACTAAAAGTCAATTGGAAACTTTTGAAAGCTGTCATCAGAGAGCTGAGACTGCAGTCTTAGATCGGTCTCATCTGTTGTCGTTGTGGCATCTCACAGACGACTAAGGTTCGTTTTCCCTCTGGGAGGGGCCCAGGCCTTACAGCATATCATCATGGCCCTGGTCGTCGTCGTAATCTCTGTGGTGGTCGAAATCTGGACTGTGATTGGCCGTCGTCACCAGGGAAAGGGGGCCGTCGTGATTTTCCGGATCCAGTGGTTCCTCTTTAATGTGATGCCTTTTTTGAAACAGAACACAAACAGACAAGGGATGTTCCAGTTAGTTTAGCTGCTTAAAGCTTAAACAGAGAATCCCAGGCATGTCCAGACATGATTTAAGAGTAAAAAAAATACAACTAAATGCATGAGGAACCGTTAACATATGAGCGCCTCTAATAAGTTTCTGAGAAGTGCCTCACTGGGACAGGCTGCTGCTGTTGATGATCATTTCGCATTGATTTTTACATATTCTAATCCCAGGAAACCTGCAGCCTTTATTTTCATAGCAGCAGACAACAGGGTATTCACTTAGAATTGATAAATGAGGAAGATTAACAGCATTCGGCGGGATGGAGGAGAATGGATTCGGCGGCTGTTGTCAGGCTCCTGGTGGCGTCGAATCAGTGGCACGCTGTGTGTTCCCCTTCGTGCTCGTTAACATGCACAACCTGCGAGGCGGGTCTCCCGGGGACGACCCCGAGCTGGCTTCTATCATTAATCAACTTCAAGCAAACACAGCGACTAGACACCGCCATACATGCTTTAAACTGCAAAATGAATGCATATTTTCACCAAGTGTCAATAAGGGAAGAAAAGCGCTGGCAGGAAGGCGTGAGAGCAGAGCAGAAAGGCGCGCTCAACACAACACCGCGATAAGAACCAGACTCCGCATGAGAATAATAACACTGTCAGTTGTAAACAAGGCAAAACACGGACCCGGCCTCCTGCCTGGGCTAAGGAGGCTCTAAGAAGATGAGATCTGCCAACTTTCTCATTACAGGAACGCAGCAGGAATAAAGCGCATGGAAAGGAGTCTCGATTTGAGCGCGGGGGGGCATAAGCCCCCACAGGATATTTACCGTGCTAGCCTGTGATGCAAACACCATGCTGTACAGTTTGCGTGGTGCCAGTGAGACACTGAACTCCAAGGGGGTGGTCGGGGGACATGCACGGTCCGTGTCACTTCAACATAATTTGTTTTTATTTTGCCACAAATGTTTGATGCAACATGCAGTCAGTTTGGTGAAGACGTATTCTATGCTAATGAGCTGACACTCAGGTAAAACAGGGGAAAGTAAAGTCAGCTTTTCTATGGGCTTCAGATCAAAGTACCTCCACGAGTCACATTGCCTCAGGTCTCACTGCCTAGCTGCAGGGCAAACATGAAATTGTTATTATTATGCTATTGAACTGCATGCTGATTCCACACTCTGCTTGTAATTAGCTGGTAGGGTCTGGGTAACTGATTATAGTGCGCCTTTTAAACAATCCTGGTTTCCTCTCTGCATTACACTCGGCCTAACGCCATGCAGGCCTATGAGCTGGGCAGCTGGATAACACATGTGAAGCCCGGGCCAGCGTGTGGCCGTCTGTGGTCTGTGAACCAGGTGAACAGCTCCACGTTTGGTTTAGCAACTTCATCTCCGAATGAAAAGCATCCGTTTGAACCAACGGCAGTCACAGAATTACTACAAGGCCGATCATGCCATATGGGTGTGATTTCTGAGTTTTGGCTACAAATTGTAGCTATTAAACAGTCCTAAATTCTTTGAGTCATAGGATTTAGTTGAGGAATTGATTCTAGGTGGTTATGGCTAGCAGGGACGGGAGAATTTTTTTTATATTGCAACGTATCGCAATACATTTTGCCAATAGTAGTATCGATTCTCAAACCCCAAAATCTATATTTTGTTAGTATATTTTTAAGTAAGCAAAGCAGTCAAAAGGTGGCCAGAAAATGTTAATAAACATGGCCATATTTGTCTAGATATACATATTCATCTGTTTATATCGTAATGACAAAGTATTTTGTTTACATTTCCTGAAAGAACAACACTGTGCGTTCAGAATAATACACTTCAAGGCAGTAGGCGTGTTTGTCACAGTCTCCCGGCTTTAAGACAGATACTAACGGGGAGATGGCAAACCTCACTATATTGACTTGCATCTCATTACTCATACGTTGCCAATTGGCCAAACCGTGCATTGTGGGTAATACATGCTAAGCAACAACTTGACAACAGAAATGTAGCCAGCCAGAGGATAATGTTGGTTGCTAAATTACTATAATGTACTATAGGCTTAAATGAAAAGTCAATGATACATCTTATAGTTGTATTATACCTTATTTTACTAGTATGCATACAGTATGTATATCATAGGAGGGTGCAGTTTTGGGTGGATTACATTTCAATATAATCATGACAAACATCTTCCACATTTAAATTCCATTATTAACACTTAAAAAGTTTTAAGCAAATTATTGCCATTCATGCTTTTCTTATAGAATTAAAAATCTTTGGCATTTTATTGTATTCCATTGAACTGTTTAGCATGTTTAATTAAGCAAAGAAGCAGAAAATAGCTAAATTGATATGCCATACATTCAGAATCACGAGAATCGCAATACATATTGTATCGGCAAAGAAGTATTGTGATAAAATCGTATCGTGAGGTCCCTTGCAATTCCCAGCCCTAATGGCTAGTATTAAGCTTTGGGAAAGGCTTAGATTTAAAAAAATATGAGAAGAAAAAGCTAGTGCTCCACACAAAAAATGGAGCTTGGAACCATCAAATTAGGAACTGTTTACTCTTAAGAGGACAGAACAACATATCATAGCAAATGTACAATAATTAGTTATCTTAACAACTGCTTAGTTTGGACGGCGATGTAATGTGTTCTGTAGCATCTTTAAGTTGTGTGCCTGGGACAACGGAGCAAGTGAGTTTGCCAGGTAGTAAATCAAACTTTTACCGCTTCAAAGAAGACACAAGAAAAACAGCTTTGTGCGAAAGCACCAAAGTTGAACGCTCTGATGCATTTTGGAATCGTATGACGCTTATGCATCCAGTAATTGTGAAAAAGCTCTGAATATGGGCTTTATCAGCCTCAAGATAAAGAGAGGGAGTGAGACACAGGCAGCCTTTGGGCCAGCACCCCTTCCTGACTCTGCCTTTCCTGTTTCAGAGCCATGCCCAAAGCTATGTTCACAGTGATTAGGGATGGCACTTTCCTCCATTTTGCCACAAGCGCCATACTGCACCTTTTTGTTTTCAGGCACATTTTCCCTGTAGCTCAGACATTTTACAGGGCCATCCTGAAATCTAACAGAGCTGCACATTGGTGGTTTGCCCCACATCTGGAAACTATGCTGTCTGCCCTGTATTATTTTAAGCTTCAAACAACTTAGGATATACTTCTATACAACAAGTGAACAGGGAACTGCGGTTACCAGGCCAACCACAACTTTCCTACATGGGAATCTTGGACTATTCTAGACTAATTATGCTTTAGTGCTGTTTTCCTTTAGACTGCTCAGAGGGGTTTGAAAGTGTTGCAACTTATGAATCAGTGCGTAGAAGGCAGCAGCTCTGTAACTTCATGTTCTGCCATTTTGTAAATATTTTAAATTGAAGAGGGTGATTACGGTGGTCTGGACACATTTTTCACATTAATAAAGGAGAGTTTGTAAACTTTCTGTTGAAATAACAGAGGGCTACTCGTCCCGGCCTTGCCTGGCATTGGAACGTTCCAGAAGGTGGAGTTTCCTTTTTCAGGAGTACCCACAGATTTGGCCCAGATGTTTTATTCAACCACTACAATATCATCCTCTCTTTTATTTACTTAAAATTATTTTTCAACATTGTTCATTTTATAACATGTAGAAGGTTATATTAAATTCGAACACATCTAGGTGGTTATTAAAATGTTTGATCTAAATCCATTATAATTGGCATTTGTTTGAAACGGTACAAACAACTCCCTGAGGGCAGTTTTAAACAGATACCATTGACAGAAAAGAGCCACTCACATAGCTGGCAAAGGAGAGCGTCCTAGACTGCTGTCACTGCCGTTGCTGTTTCCATGGTCCATCGCTCCGTTAATTTCTTCTCGGAAGGCATTCGCCAGGGAGTTGAGGGTGGGACTTCCAATGGAAGCAGTAGTGTATAGAGGTATGTTGTTTTCTGCCATTGAAGCCTGGAAAGTATTCATGGCGTTAAAACAATGAATCGGAAGGCAACTGTCAGCACTTTTCAATCGCCCACTCCGCCACCCGTACAACCAAAACAAAGACAGGTGGCTGTGAGTAGGTAGACAGTGTTGTGTTTATTATTTCCTGCCTTTATTATTTCTCACAGGGAAAGAAAGGGTGAAAGGTAAATCAGAGTCACTATTAATATTTTTACCTGGAAGGCAGCAGAGAGAGCTGGGCCGTAACCCAGGCTGGTCTGGATGTTCTTCACCAAAGCTGGACTTCTGTAGACAAAAACGTCCGTTTTGAAAAAGCTCATATGTAATGTAATACAATTCATGCCATTTTTTCCACATATCAGAAAATATTTGCAATGAATGGGTTCCATTGTGAGGAAAGACAGAAGAAGTTGATGGACGAAGTACAGTTTTATCTAAAAGCATGATGTATGGAGGAATATTTAGCAGAGGCCTGATGGGAACACAAGGGGGCAGAGCATGCAGGAGGCGGGGGGAGGGGAGGGGTGCTTACTGTACGAGCAGCTCGTCAAAGTTCTCATCAGCGGCGTGTTTCCGAGGACGGCCTCGCTGTACGTGGCGGCCGCGCTTAAACTCCCCGTCATCAACGGTCCAAAAGGACCCAAACTCATCTTCTACTCTCACAAAGCACTTATGCAGAGACAGGTTGGTGCGAATTGCACCCTGGGCGGCAGATGCAGTGACCACAACAGCACACAGACAGACAGAGACAGACAGACAGAGGGTCAGACAGCCACGTGGACAGGGACAGACAGGGAGGAGAGGGGTGAAGGTCAAAATTAAGCCAATATGGGTTATGGTGCGAAACCAGGGGGCGGAGCGCTGAAAGCGTGGGGGGAGGGGTGCTGCAAGCGGGGGATGCTGGGATGGGCATCAGGCACACAGACAATGAGATGGAGCAGCCTGTTTCCCAGAGATCCACAACCAGACAGAGGCGTGAGGCGCCACAGAGGCGGACATACCCGCTGATCTTTTGGGGCCTTCTCTTTTGGAACTCTAGTTCATCCACTGTCCACACAGCACCTTTTACGTTCTCTACTCGCACAAAACACTTGTGAAGACTAAGATTATGCCGGACTGCGTTCTGCAGTTGTGTGTAAACAAAAAAAGAGGGAAGATTCTATCAACACATGAAATCCTGTTTTTGTGAACATTTCATTTTCAGAGAACAGTATAGACAGACATTAGAACCTGGGTGTTAACCAGCACATTTAAGTACCAGAGATGATGAAACTAGTGTGGACACTTGCCAGTTACTATGGCAATACAGTTTCATTTCACAAACACTATTTTTAAACATCACTCGCAAAGAAGTAATTCACGAAAAGCCATTTGAGAAGGGCCACGTAAGACCTTGATAATAAAAACCCAGACTGAACAAAGACCATAATCAAATAAAGCAGGCTGTTTGCTTGAGACTTACTTTACCTTACCTATAATTTAACAATAAGGTAGAAGACATTTCCTAAATCTTTAGCTGTTGGCTAATTTTATCAGATTATTTTCTTGGGACTGTATCTGGGTTACTTTCCAATCACTGTCTGGACTTGTCATTGTGTGCTTTATTGAGCGTTTGTGTGAGCACAGGTCTATACAAAAGGGTAGGTGTGTACTGTATGTGTGTGTTTGCCTCCATACAGAAGTGTGTCACAGTGTGAGATTTGGTGTTTATAACTCCAATGTGCCCCTATGGTAGAGCTGTCAGCGGCTGGCGAGGCAGGCCGTTAAAGAGCCGAGGGAGCAGAGGAGAGGGGCTGCTGTGGGGGTTTGATCACAGCTGCCGGGTGGATATTCTACACTGCAGGCCCCTATGTCTTATGAGGGTCGCCTTCAATGCTTCATCACTGTCCTCTCTCTCAACATTTCCCTTCGTCTCCTTTGGTTTCTGGTCGTTCTAACCTCCCTGGTGTTTCTGTCTCTGGGGTTTGTCTGCCTGGGCGTCTGTATGTGTGGCCCAGAGGAAAAGAAGGTTCTCTCAGTTTAAATACTGTGGGAGAGGCTCGGCCAGTTGTCCCTGGCAGCACATTTGTGCGTTAAACCCATGCCACCCACCACTAGCAAAAACATCTCCAAATATTAGCTGGGGATCTTTTTATTTTACTAGAACGCACATTTTCCCTTGTAATTCTTTTTCCTGCAAGGTTACAGTGTTTTTGTTAGGGCCAGTTCTATTTAGATAAGAGTATGTGGGGCAAGGTTATTAATTGGGTAAAAACTCATTCGTTGCATTTAAAACTTGATGTATTTAACTATCGTTTAATTCCAAAAGATCAACATTACAGTCCTCGACATTTCTATTAGTTCAAGGAAGTCAAAGTGAAGAATGATTTTACCTTCCACGTTGCAGCGTTTCGCCTGAAATATGCAAACATTCGTGTGAACCAGTTGTAAATTTCATTTAGTGTTAGCTGCTTTTCTGGTGATTCAAGGATAGCCTGGAAAAAACAGAGACAGGAACAACATTTTACATTTTGTTTCCTCTGAAAAACAATCTATTATTCACAAGTGGAAGCGTGTGCTCTCCTGGAAGATCACAAACTGTGTTGCACGATGTGTCCGTCTGATGACGCAAACAATGTGTTCTCTCGCGCTTTGTTTATGGAACACTGTCTGGTTCCCACTCAAATCTCACTATTTGAATATATTTCTTTAGTCAGTGTTAATGGAGGGAAGCGAAAAACATTTCTCAGGCAGATTACAGGCCAGCAATTATGCCGAGCTAAAGATTAATTCCTGAGATCACAGATTACTGTGGGACGGACGATAATTGACGGGCCATCTTAAAACAGGTTCATCCCTACTGTTGTGTGAAATGAATTTCCTAATAATCCCATCCAATGTATTGCTTAATCAAAAGCAATTGTTGTACATAGCCGGTTTTGGAATCCCGAGTGCATTCTTGCACTCATTTGCAGATGGCTAATCTTCTGCTGCACGTCTAAAATTGTATTTGAAATTTAACAAGGACAGAGAGGAAAATAAAAAAAGCAGGTTGTGTCTGTTCTGAATATTTATCTACTATGTGTCCACTGAAGCTGATTAAAGACCCTACTTCTTTAAGTGACAGATTTAATGCATTATAAGTTACTAGCCCAGAGCCGAAGCACCCAACCTTACCTGGCGTATTAGCGAGGCATATGTGAAGGGAGGTCTGACTTCAGCGTTCATGTAGAACTCTTTGTTCTGGACAATATCTGTACAAAGGGAGCAAACACAACATACAGGCGCGCAAAGAGAAAAGCCAGAGTCAGTAACTTTTGCAGACACAACATTTCCATTGGCAGTTGAACAGTTGCGTGTGCTTGTGCTGCAGTATATGACTCCGGTACCTGGAGAGATGGGAATATTGTACTTGTCTGAGTAGCGCCGGCGCATTGGACCCACGCCGTGGTGGAGGCTGTTGGGGGTGATGACAGAGTGTCCCTGGGACAGGGGCGTCAGGGGGGCCGTGGGCGTGGTGGGGGTCTGGGGGAGGCTCAGCGGGGGCGAGGCCTCGGAGGGCGCCATCTTGGAGAGCGTGACGTTGGACACCAGGTTGAGCTGGGGAGGAAGCGGAAACGCGAGGCTGTTAATTACCCCCGCCTCTCAGACTCCTCGTTGGCTGATCACGGGCTCTAATTAAGAGGGCGACCCTGAGGAGGCTCCCATGAACGTTCTGCTAAACGCTCAGATGACAACAGAGCGCGCCTTGCTCTCCTTCTCCACCTCTCCCCTTTATCTCTCCTCCTCTGTTACCTAGCAGCTCAGCTCCATTCCCACAGCCTCCCTCTCTTTGTTTAATCCGCTGGCATCACCCCCCCACAAACAAACACACACACACTCCAACCCCCTGTGGCTGGGCACCATGGAGACCGGCGAGGGGCGAGGCCCTAACAGCCATGACAAACGACGGCGCGATGCTCACCTACCGCTGGGCCGCCACTAATAAAGCGCGAAGAGGAAGCCGCCAATCCGGGCTAATTACAAGCCGAAATTGTATTGTAAGGACTCTAATTAGGAGATGCTTACGGAGGTGATCTGCTGATTAAACGGCGTATCTGAATGACCTTATCGTCAAAGCAACGCTGACTGACACAAGATGGCTCCCGAATATTTTTTTGCAGAGAGCGAGTGGGAGAGCGGGGTTGCATTTCTGTCAAGGATGTGTGGGTGATGGGGGTGTGGGGAAGGATATTAGTCATAATGGCTACAAGGTAAACTAATTAAACCAAGTGCGAGGAAGGTATACCGGAGCTGCCAGCAGCTGTGGCTGCTTCTAAACACTGCCAAGCCTCCACAGTGCAGGCAGCAGTCAAGTGGAAAATTCTAGCCTGACCTCTTGCTCCAGCTATTAATTTGCAGGAAAACTAATGACACATATACATATTCCCACAAAATTGTTCTAATTGCTAATTTGCCGAAGGAGGCCAGTTTCCAAATTAAACATGACTTCAGTTTGGAGGAAAGAGGGGAGGGAAAAACCGAGAGCAAGTGAGAGAGAGAGTAGGCATGAGGCGTCTCATCTTTGACAATCATTTGTGGATTGTTCTAACAAATTAATGGAATGTCAAGGCCGTCAATTGCTGTGGAGGTATCAGCAAAAATACAGGACATCTGATAATGGTTGTGGGTGACGATGGAAACGCTGGATGTGCAGGTGAAAGTGAACAGACAGTGTTTAACATCTCACCCCGACTGACACATAGATCCTCCATGGCCACCCAATTACCACAACCCTATTAGCAGTCATTACCACCAAGATGGTCTCACATGATAGACAGGTATATAATAAAGAAATCTGGGGCTGCCTGCGTGGCTGGCACCACGGCTAAATTCATCCTTGACACGGCATTGACTTAACGAGGTTACGGCTAGTGAGTTGTTTGCCAAATTAATTGTGTTCTTTGTATTTGTATTCATTTGCATTTTGCTTGCTAAAACAAGGGAATAGTCTGTTTTTATCTTTCTGAAAGAATAAAGATGTGTAAATACAGAAGGAAATGTTTATCAACAACTCTGAGGCCAAACCATGCCTTTTGGCAGAGTTCTACACAAATAATGTATTCTGCAATTACTGTTAGCACATCAAATGTAACATTTGCGCTACTGTAAAAGTGTGTTATTGTAAATGGAGGGTCAAATAAATCACACTGCAGTTTGTTGTTTTTCTGACACAATACTATCAATAGACTTATTTTCCCGTGGATTAACAGTCTTTGTTTCATGTTTCATCCATATTCCCCAGCCATAAACAGTGAGTGGCCCTCAACAATAGGCCAGACAGCCTGGTAATGGCCCGGCCTTTGTTTGCCTCACTATTTGGACTCACTCCAGTGCAGAGACAAAATGAGACTTCAGACAGAAATTAATTAAATGGTAATTGGTGATCTAATTATACTGGCTTTGACTCGCCAAGCTGCTAAAGAAAATAAACAAAAAGTCCCTCCTTAATTATGTACAGCGAAAAGGTCAGATTTCTGACACGAATGCTTAGTGACACCAACCATAGACCCACACCCACGAATGAACACACACACACACACACACACACACACACACACACACACACACACACACACACACACACACACACACACACACACACAC
>JACXGM010001797.1:8566-51239 GCA_016801145.1 Umbra pygmaea | reverse complement strand
TTTGTTTATGTGCCACAGAACTACAATTCCCATTCCCCAGTTCGTCTCCCAATGGACTACAGCTTCCCTAGTCAGGTCTCCTAAGAACTACATTTCCCATACCCGGACACAATTAGCCTAATTCACCACACCTGCTCACTCCATGCAGTATTTAAGTCACACACCTCTCCTTGCCTCTTTGCGAGGTATTGTGAGTATATTAATCTCCTTTTCTGAGCATTCCATGTATGTAGTGATATTCCGGTTTGACCATTGCATTGTTTAATTGATATTTCTGCTTTGGATTACCCCTAGTGTTTGTTCTGGTCTGACCCATGCTTCGTTTGATTGTGTTCCACCTTGGATTTAGAGTCTGTACTGTTGCCTTATAACAAAACATATTATTCCAGTTTTAGAATAAAACTGTGTTCGTTCTACACTTTGGAGTGTTCATTATAGTAGATGGCTGCTGCTGCTGGCGAACAGCTGTCTTTCGAATCGGCTTGGGCCGCGACTCTGGAAGACTGAAGTTAAGTTTCCCTTTGAAAAAAGAACGGCACTAAAGTCATTTTTACAAAAGGAAGATGTGTTCGTAGATTTGCCGACCGGATACTTTGTTGCTCTGGTTGGTTGTGGAATTTGATTGGTTGTGGAATTTGAAAGACAACCGTTTATCCTGCCCCTCGGATTGAGCCCTGCCAATGGTGAATTCCCAGACCCAATATCTTGATGTGGGTTTGGCTTGTCAGGCTACTTCCCAATATCATCCAAGTACATATTTTGCTATTGTTTTGATTAAGAGACCCCTAGCGGCAAAAAACTACATATTGAACGTTTAAAGGACAATTCCAGCGATTAACCTAGGCGTTAATAACAAATGGGTAACGAGTCGACTGTTCTCTGGGATGTTTTCAACTGATAATTACCTGATAACGCTAGTTGTGAGGGCATGGATGAAGTAAAAAGAAATTGCTATTTTATACCACTAACAACGCTCAAAATAGCACCACACTTCCAAGGTAGCATAATGAGTGTCACTACATGCAAACTGAAGCATTGAGATCTTTGTAAGTATACAGACAGTTTATTAAAAAGATAGTTTAAAAACAGTACCGTTTGTGGTTTGACTGGTCAAGTCGGTTTTCCCAAGATGGCGCCTGGCTGTATACACGAACGGTAATGTCTTTTAAACTATATTTCTAATAAACTGTCTGTACACTTGTATGTAGGGACCCTCATTTTGCTACTGTGGAAGTGTGGTGCTATTTTGAGCCTTGTTAATGGTATAAAATAGTGATTTTGTTTTACTTCATCCATGCCCTCACAACTAGCATAATAACGTTATTATCAGTTCACACTAAAACTGGGCACATTCGATTAGCATGAAAACATATCCCAGAGAACGGTCGACTGTACCGATGTATTATTAACCCCTAAGTTAATTTTGCGCTGGAATTGTCCTTTAATTTGAGTGGACAAGTGAACAACTTTATAACTTGCTGTTTTAAATCACTCACAACTCAATGTGAACTGTTGTTAAATGTTTAATGACGTTGGCTAACTTGAAACGCAAGCTCAGACTCGTGAGGTGCCTTGTTAGTCAGTGAATTCCATAGGGAATTTGCTAACTGCGTTCACTACCCTCACCACTCTCCCTTGCTTTGTCAAGTGCACTTGTAAGTACACTTGGATGTGACAAAGTAAAACATCAAGGGCTGAGGACTTAGAGCTTAGAGGTTGTCTACTTTGAGTTTCGACCCCAGCAACTGTTTTAGTGTCGCCAAAAAGGTATACTGTAGCACAACCAGAAACCTCCCTTGGTGATCAATTTGTATAATCATGTTTTCTGTTTAACCCTGGGCAGCACCATTAGGGCCATCTCCATTTGAAGATAGCACAGCTTTTTTCAAAAGTACGATTAATTGGCTGCTCCTCCCTCATTACCAAAATTGAATAATGTGACTTTAAAACATATCCACTCCATCCAGTTCTCTGCTGCTAACGATTGGAATAAACTAAAAAAGTATTTGAAACATTTGAGTCCACCGTCCCCCTCACTACCTTTAAAGAACTACTATCAAAGCTACTGTCAGACCATTGTACTTGTTGACTGTCCCTCCTCACTTGCAATTTGTCTCTGTCTGTTTATGCCCTAGTGCCTTTATCACACTTGTAGCACATTTTGCACATATTCACCTGCACAGCTGTCTTTCTAGGATTTTGCACATTATCATTTGCACAGCTGTGCTCAATATGTTACCTATTCGAGTGTTGTTTTTTTGCCCTGCTACTTTTCTTTCTACCTCTCTAGCTTAGACCAGATTTGCAAAGACTGTATACTCTGAGTATCCTGCATTCTGTACTTTTGTGTAACGTCATATGTAACTTTATGTTGTCTTGCAACTTACGCTTTATCTTGGACAGGTTGCCGTTCAAATGAGAATCTGTTCTCAATCTGCCAACCTGGTTAAATAAAGGTCCAACCTAGTTGACTACTTTAAAATTGGTCCTCCAATGATATCCATTTCTGTTGGGCAACAAGGCATTGTGTGGGAAAACCAAAAACATACCTTCATGAGTTATTGTCCTAACAATACAATAGCATTGTTTTTATCTTAAAAGAGCCTTTCTGCAGGTGGACACTGGATGGTGTCACCACAACACTCAGACACACACAGACCTGCAAAAAACTGTCTTTGAACACTTAAAACATGCCAAAGCAACTTATTTTCATGCAAAATTACATACATGTGCTCTTTCATGAGTTTGTTTGTTTGTGTGTCTGTGTGGACAGTAAAACAAGGACAATGTGACCTGTTTACTTCCCATTAAAAAAATGTATATGTTTGTCTTTGAGGTTATGTTTAAGGTAAAAGTTAGATTTTTTGTCAGGAATTAGGGGAAAATGGTTATTGTAAAAGTTAGTTACAATCAGGGTAAATTAAATTACTATTTTCTGCTGAATAATGTCCAGTCCCAACAAGCATAGTAAAATATCAATGGTTTTTATGTATGGTATGTTGGCTCATGGCTAACTTGATGAGGTCAAAATTGAGGAGGTAGAGGAGGCTATAGCAGGGTGCGTCTGCCAGCCTGTATCTCATCCACAGAGAAGACACTAGCGCCTGAGAGAAACTCCACCTCGAAAGCCTAGCACCATAAAACAAATGCAAAGTGTGTCAATTCCTCTACCATTCCTGAAGGTGACCAATGATAAGTGTGAGACAACGAAGGAGGCGGAGAGAGTAATGATTGAGAAGACAGAAAGGAGAGAAAGACAGAAAGAAAAGAGAGACAGAAATGAGAGAGTGACAGAAAGACAAGAGAAAGATTGAGTGCGACACTAAAGCTAGCGAGGGGGTCGAAACTATGGCCATGGATTGAGAGAGCTCATTCATTTGCAGAGGTGAAATCCAGCGGCAGCATTTGATCAGGAAAGTGATGGACAGTTGATTAGGAAGCCTGGGGCTGCTCTGATAGTAATCACAGGGTGTCTTTGAGAGCCGTGAGTGTGTACTTAGGGTGTGTGTGTACTTAGACTGTGTGTGGGTGCGTGTACTCAAACGTGTGCAGATAAGAGTTATGCAGGGTGATATAAAATCAGAGCAGAATTCATTGTCTCTTCTCTCAAAGCAATAATTGCCTTGGAATATTAAAAGTTTTTTTTCCCTTCATTTCTGATTTATGAGTTATTTTTGTATACAATTGGCATGAAATAGATCATTCAGCAATTTCTTTGGGAATTTTCTGACCCCTGTACATAGTTTTCCTGCAGTTGGATTCCCTATACAAACAGATTTGACATTGGTAAAAAAGTACGATAATTCTAGTAGTACTTCTACAGACACATTTTTGACCATATTCCTATTTCCGTTGTTTTTCGAAAAAGTAACCTTTTCATTGAAATGTAACAGAAAACACCTTCCTTCAGATGGATTGGCTGAAGCTTGTGTTCATATCAGAGAAAAAATAAATCTGTGTTTACTAAGAATACACTGTTTAATTTAGGTGGTTATCCATTTGTAAACCAAATGGTTCAGTCCTGACAGTTGGTTTGGTCCTGTTTTTAAGAAGACAAATTCCGGTGTGAAGTCACAGGAGTCCCATGATGAATTCTGATTTAAAAAAAGAAGTCACAAGCAATAAAAATAAAGAACAACACCATCTTCTAGCCTAAACTCCATCATTTTATCTAGCTCTTGTGGTAATAGTTTTACAAACTAGAAGATTATCTCCTGTAACTTCTCAGTATACATGTAATAAGACACTTTGATTTGTGATCCTCTGTAATGTAATTTATTAGATCGGTTACTGGAAAATAAAACTGGAAGTCACTATCATCAACACAGACTGATCATTTTATATAATTATTTAATGTTTTCTCTTCAATCATTCACAAACTTGGCTGACTAGGATTTTGAGGTGAACTACTACTACTACTGGATTGTGAGGTTGTCTTTGCTGTCTAAATGCATTGAATAAGTCAATCAGTATAAAAGGGCAATTCAACTATCATCAACATAATGCTAAGTACAGGGCTATAGAATGTACAAAATATTTACCTCTTTACTGGGTGATAATGGCAGTCACATCAAAAATGGAACATAACATGAATCAAATAACAACAGTATGAAGTCAGGTGTTGCAGTTCCACTTTACATGAACCACAGGGTTGCAGTATCTGTATCCTTCTCTCCTCCCACCGTATCCTCTGACTCTCTCCTGCAATAGATTTTGTGCCAGCTGCATTAATCCTATTATAACAATATCTCCTCCCCTGCACCAATAGGGAACTGTTTATTTGTCTCCAACACAATATGTTAATACTACGTGGGAGTAATAATTCAAATGACACGGCTCAAACTCATTCCCCCAGAATGCTCTGCAGACTGCCCACTCCATAGCAGTTAATAGTTAGGAATATGGATCATGTCTAACGCAGTCCCCTTTGGATCCACACCAGCCACCGTTGCTCTGAACGGTGGAAAGTGTATAATTGCATTGTTGTGTATAATTGTGTTTCAGTCGTCCCTGGGTTTCCTGTGTTTCAGTGGGGTGGAGGGGTTGGAGATGAATACTGCAGGAAGGGACATCACACAGCTACAGGACAGAAGCTACTTTTAGCAAAAACGCACAAGTGTTCTCTCAATGGCTTTGAAGAGAGTTCTCTTTGGATGCGGCCATATGTTATGTAGCAGCTTGTGTGTGAGTAAGCATGCACACGCACACACACACCTGGCCCCTACACACTTAAACCAAGCAAATCTGTGTTTGTTGCCGTGGAAAATAATGATGATTGTAATAATTACGACAGAATGAGGATCAAAAGGTTTCCTGCAGCAATCACCAAAATGATCACTTATACCAGCCGACCGGTGCGTAATATAGGGGCTGTGCTACAGCAGATGAACACTTACAACTCAGACGGAATGAGGAATCAGCACAAACACTCTCTCTGGCTCTAAAAGAACAGTTTTAATGAAGCAAAATACATTGCGTGGGAAATGAGCATTCTCCCGTAATGCGTTTATATATCCAATATTCATGTGTTTGTGTGGGTATGCATTGAAAGTGGCTTATAACACCTGTTATTCTTCACTTATCGTTATCCAGTGTACCTTCTATTCTGTATGCTATGGTTGTGAATGGAAAGTCAAAGTTAAAGCAACAAAGTGCTAATCCAAGATGGCCACCACATCAACTGACAGCTCACCTG
Organism: Umbra pygmaea; assembly: GCA_016801145.1. Lineage (NCBI taxonomy): Eukaryota > Metazoa > Chordata > Actinopteri > Esociformes > Umbridae > Umbra > Umbra pygmaea. Next base: position 45,544 of record JACXGM010001797.1, on the reverse strand, counting down.
TATGTCAGGTGGTCACTAGATGACCATTTTAAGATGTTGATTGCAAATGACGTTCATTATAACTGATTTTTGTTTCCATTTTTTCTCTGAACCATGAAAACAACTATTGTCCTTATTTAATTCAAACTGCCAAAATGAAAAAGGTCAAAGTGCTATTCACCTTCAGCCAATCACCCTTTACAAAACCAGCTATTCTGTATTTTCTAAACGAGACCATTTCGTAAAATGTAAATACAAATGAGGCCTTGCCTAAAAATTATTTGATTGTTTGTATAATGCCCTCATGGTGTTTTTGATTCACATTTTACATTTGAGTAATATAGCAGATGCTGTCAGATTGGCTCAATCTCCTATGGGTCAGAGCTTGATCTTCAAAGTCTATACTATTTCATCTAAATCCACCCATTGCAACAGAAAACAGGCAAAGTATGTAAAAGATGTTGAATGCTAACTGGACCTGGCTCTACTAACTAACCTCCCTACATGTCCATGCCTGCCTGTCAAACTGACTGCCAGTTGTTCTGACCTGAGGTTTCAGGTGGAATCAGTGTGACCGACTGCAGTGTCTGTCATGAAGTGAGACACAGAAAAGAAAAGCAGATCTGTGAGGACGGAGGAGTGTGGATGGATTGATGCGTCACTCCCCCTTACTGTGTGAATCACAGACACCGTTGCCGTAACTCCATCATCAGGTCAGGGAAGTGAGAGAGTGGTTTCTATCATTGGCAGCACTTCTTTCAGTCCTACTGCATTGATAATGGCCATTGTGCCTGCTATAATGACATCTATGTAATTTAATGTATGTCCCCAGCCAAGACACAAAGGCTACTAACTGACGTGTAAGACATCCAGACCGGCTACTAGATATATTAGAATATGTTGAGATACACCTCTAGAAATAACATGGTGCCCTTGATAACATTTTCATCCAAGTGATCACATCGATATTGACAATTTAAGGTTCCATTTATCCTGCCAACATTGTCTTAGTCTACATCATGGAATTGTGACTAAAATCGAACCTATTATTTAAAATGTCATATAAAACTGCGTTTGAACATTAAAATGTATTTTATATATTTTATACAGTATTATGAATGTCGGTTTGCCTCAAATCTGCCTGAGAGTTAAAATACTGTCAGTTCCACTCCAAATCATGTCTCATGGGCAAGACGGCATGACGTCATCACATTCTTTTACCTACAGTATAGCTCATTGTGTATTCGTGGTAGATTTATTTTATTTTATTACTGTGTTAATCTATAATGCATTTATTTATTGTATTGCATAGAATGTACTGATTTACTTTTTTAATGTCATTACTCACATTACAAATAAAAATATGTACTATAGAGATTACTGTATATAATATTTAGATTGTAGACAATAGACTACATATGATGGCTAGACTGTTTACAACAGTCTGTTTATAGTAGTTAGATGGTAGATAATACATCATAGACTGTTAACAATAGTTAGATTATATTATCAGAGTTAGACTGCATATAATAGACTATATACAATAGTGTGACTACAGGAACTAGATAGACCATTTAATAGCTAGACTGTACACAATAGTGTGACTACATAGAATAGACTGTCTTTCATCTAATCAGCTGTTCCATTTTTGGGCAGAACTGTGGCGTTACTGCTAGTCTTCCAGGCTCTGAAACAAATGCAGCGTTGTGAGTCCCCGGCCCCGGTGTCGAGGCTTCTGCCGTCATACTGGGTGTTTTCACGTAGCTATCCAACCCATCCAGCTGTTCAGTGTGCTGCAGTATTTACCTAGGGACCCCAGGCTTTCTGCTCAACCTGTCCATCTCTCTGCCTTGAGTTCCTTCACCACCTCTCTCTCTCTCTCTCTCTCTCTCTCTCTCTCTCTCTCTCTCTCTCTATACTGTATATATATTTTTTTATGCTCTCTTCTCTCTTGCTCTCAATTTACCTCACAGCTCTCTCTTCATCAATCTCACAGCTCACTCTCTCACTCTCAATCTATCAGCTTGATCTTTTCACTCTAACTCAGAACGGAGACATTTGTCATCTAGCGTCTGCTGTCTTCTCAACTGCCATGAGGAAACTGTGAAAAACAATGTTTTTAAAGTTTTAGTAGCCAAAAATGGTGCGTGTGCGCACGTGTGTCACAAGAGAATTGAGACATTCGGTTTTCACGTACAGTTTTTCGGTGACGTGGGTGCTATGTAAGAAACTTTAACTTTGACAACTTGTGAATGGGTACTCTGAATATGGAGGGGGCTGGGACGACAGATGGCTTTGTGTCACACATGCAGTGTGAATGAAAAAAACATTGCCATCAACATTTTTCCTTAGCAAAGAACATGATTGAGCATTGTGTATTAATGCTTTCCTTTAAAGTGCATTACCTATTCATAGTATGTAGTATTTATGTGTGACATTTGGTTGACCCGACTCCGAAAACAACCATCAGTGTTTAAATGATGTAGAACAAATAGTGTTATCAGGAACTTGAAAATAGAAAAAAAAGAATGAGGACCACCTGGCCATCACACCCATATGAGATGTTGGACATCCCATTCCAAAACCATGGGCATTAACTTTGAGTTTGCGGCTATAACAGTCGTCACTTTTCTTGGAAGGCTTTCCACAAGATTTTGGAGGGTATCTGTGGGAATTTGTGCCCATTCAGACAAAAAAGCATTTGTGACGACAGGCACTAATGTTGGATGAGAAAGCTGTTCCAAGTCATCCTAAAGGTCTTCAATGTAGTTGAGGTCAGGGCTCTGTGCAGGTCACTTGAGTTTCTCCAAACCAAAATCCCTCTAACCATGTCTTTATGTAACCCGCTTTGTGCACAGGTGCACATTAGGGGTGGAACGGTACATATATTCGTATTGAACCAAAATGGTACGGGCGTCACGGTTCGGTGTATGAATTTAAACGGAGAACACACAGTATTAAAATAAATTAACCTCACGTGCAAATTAATTAATGTAATGCGGAACTACCGTTAGATACACAAGTTATATGGACACCTAATCTGTAGATACAAAGCTAAGTAGCCAAGCTCCACCTATGTATGCAGTTTTTAATCAGATCGACAGTCCGGTGAGTGAGTCAGCACTAAGGACGAGTATTGGTGTTAGAGGATCCGCCGACCACTAAGATCACAAGTTTGGGAAAACTTTGGTTTCCCAGTCAGTTACAGTCATAGATTGTATATATCGGTTACATTAGTACAGGCGATAGACTGGTGGATAAGATGAGGACTGTGTGTCAGTGTTGTTCAGCAGCTGTTGGGTATGTGAGTGGAAATTTAACATGCTAAAGGATATCAGACACAATTACCCAGATGTGCTAGCTCAGGGGAGACACTGTATGACACTAGATGGTACAGCTTGAGACATGCACAATAAAATAAATTGTGTTCTGCATTTATGTTTAGCCTTTCCCTCTATTGTACTGAACTTGTACCAAACCGTGATGTCTGAACCGAGGTATGAACCGAACTGTGACTTCTGTGTACCGTTCCACCCCTAGTGCACATGCGTGCTAGAACAGGAAAGGGCCTTCCCCAAACTGTGGCCACAAAGGTGGAAGCATCCAATTGTCTAAAATGTCTTTGTATCCAGTAGCATTAAGAGGACCCTTCACTGCAACTAAGGGGGCTAACCCAAACCCTGAAAAACAGCCCCAGACCATTATACCTCCTCCTCCATTAATACGAGTGTCTACATACTTTTGGTCATATAGTGCATCTGTGCCCCTCTATTTCTCCTCCTGTGTCTTGTATTTTAATCCCCGTCCTGAGGACTGGACAGAGTTAAGTAGGGCAAACTCTCCTCCATCACAGACCTGAAAGTTCCTGTGGGAATGGCATTGTCATTGTTGTGTCAGTATCCGACATGACACTAATGAAAGATCACAATTACCAAACGGTGTCAAACTGCATATCTACGCCTGCCACCGGAGGAAACGTGTAGATGTCATACTCCCTGTGCCCTTGTTCTGAACTCCATCCTGATACCCTTACAAGCTATTCCATGCATTAATAAATGATTTTCAGAGGGAAAATTCTAGTGTTAGCCTTTAACGCACAATAAGTTCACTGAGTGGTAAAACGTCAGTCTAATGAATGAACTAACAAACTCAGAGAACCATACATGAAGGAAGGAACAAACTAACTTTATAAAGCATTGAAAGGAGTCAAAGGTTGGGAATGAATCAAACGGTCCTCTTGGTGCCAACACAATCACTAACTTTAGAGCAGATGTCTCCTATCTCTTATAATGGAACTGAATTAGATCCGTCCATTGTGGAAGCCAATTACATCTCGTCTGAACTCGACCACAACGCCTGTCTTTCAAGTCAAACACAGGCCAGTTAATCAAATCTTCTAGGATGGAGAAGAAAACTCTTCAGAAATACTGTAGGTGATTGAATTCGGTGAAGCAGAAGCAGAAGTAATTTCAGGAACTGCTTTACTCTTTCATTCTTTGATGGATTATGAAACATTATGGAAATTCCTGTCGATGATCGGAAGATGTGTTCAACTGTTTCGTTTTGCAGAATGGTAATAGGAAACTATTATTGCAATTATCACCAGTTATGCTTCTTTTTTTGGCAGGCATTTTACCAGAAGCTAACATGAATGCCCTAAAGATGCCAAGTCAGACTGTAATCAACATATCTAAAAATAAACGCTAATAATAACATGTTTTAATCATTAACATCAAAGTTTACCATCCTTTGATAATAATACATATTGCAGGTCTATTTCTGAAGTCAAAAGGATAAATAAATCATACTTGGCTACATTGGCATATTGGTTTCCTTTAAAAAAATCATTTCGCTGACCTAGTGTTTGACAGTGATTGCTGTGCAAATCCAAACATCCTTGTCTAATATATCACGTTACCAAGTTAAAAACAGGAGCATCCATATTCCATTAAATTCCCAACTTTCAACTAGAAATCTAGGAAACAAGTCGGATGGACAGACTGCTCCGGGAGCCACTCTATCTTGTGAAATGACACCTGTGGTACATGAAGAAGTGCATTAGAGTGTCTGTCTGTCTACTTATCTGTCTTTCTGGCTGTCTTTCTATTTGTTTGTCTGTCTTTCTTTTCCCTGTCCTTAGCAGTGGGCTTATGGAGGTGGCTGCCTGGTAAGCCCTGTTTATCTATGAACCATGCATCCACAGTCATTCAATGTGTGAACTGAGGCTTCAACCATGCTTTCTTTTATTATTGTCATGTAACCTTTATTTAACCAGGTGGGCACATTGAGAACCATTTCTCATTTGAAACGGCGAACTAGGAAATATAAAAGCGAAAAGGTGCAGGTTGACATTGAGTTACACATGAATTACACATAAAAAATTGGGGGTCAGCATGTACAATAATCGGATAAAAGCACTGACAGGCGTGATTTAAAAGTGGTGAAGGAGATGGTGTTAAAGCCACTGCGAACTGGGAGGAGATGCGTCCAAAGGAGGTATTGCCTTTTGGCATGACTAGGGAGATTTACCTGCTCGAGTGGAGTTTGCAGGTGGGTGAAGCTATGGTGATTTTGCTTAGATGTGACTTGTATATGAGGTGATAGCAGTGGGTCAGGCATTGAGTGTGTAGTGAGGGCCAGCCTACTTAGTGCATACAGGTCACAGTGGTGGGTGTTAAATGGGGCATTGGTTTACAAATTGGATGGTGCTGTGGTAGACTGAATCTACAGTGTCTCCGGAAAGTATTCACAGCACTTCATGTATTCACTGAGAATTTAGTTTCTCATGGTCTGAGAGTCCTTCACATACCTTTTTGCAAACCCCAGCCAGGCTCTCATGCACCTTCCACTGAGGAGTCTGGCCAGGCTACCATATATGCCTGATTGGTGGAGTGCTGATTGGTGGAGATGGTTTTTCTTCTGGAAGGTTCTCCTCTCTCTACAGAGAAATGCTGGAGCTCTGTCAGAGTGACCATCGGGTTCTTGGTCACCGCCCTTCTCCTCTGAACACCCAGTTTGGCCGGGCAGCCACTGTTGGGACCTTCAATGCTGCAGATATTCTTCTGTACCCTTGCCCAGATCTGTGCCTTGATACAATCCTGTCTCAGAGGTGCAGAGACAATTCTTTGGACTTCATGGCTTGGTTTGTGCTCTGACATACACTGTTAACTGTGGGACCATATATAGACAGGTGTATGCCTTTCAAAATCATTTCCAATCAACTAAATTTACTACAGGTGGACTCCGATCAGGTTGTGGAAACATCTCAATGATGATTGGTGGAAACAGGATGCATCTGAGCTCAATATTGATTGTCATGGCAAAGGCTGTGAATAGTTTCCATTTTTTATTAATTTTTTCTAAAATTTCAAACACAATTATTTCACATTGTCATTATGGGGTATTGTTTGGAAAATTATGAATTTAATCAATTTCGGAATAAGGGTAACAAAACAGAATGTGGAAAAAGTGAAGCACTGTGAATACTTTCCGAATGCACTGTAGTTCTCAGAAGAGTGTTGGAGGCAGTTCTGTAGATGACATTGCCAAGTCTAGGATCAGTATGATGTTCATTTTCAATAGGGTGTGTTTGGCAGCGTGGGTGAGGGAGGACGTCCTGTCGAGACAAAACAATTTCAGTCAACACACGGCCTGGCTAGACCTCTTCCACAACACACCTTGGATAGACCTCTGCAACAACACATATTGGATAGACCTCCAACATCACATCTTGGATAGACCTATTCAACAACACACCTTGAATAGACCTCTCCAACACCACACCTTGGTTAGACCTCTCCAACACCACACCTTGAATAGACCTCGCCACCACCACACCTTGGATAGACCTCTCCAACACCACACTTTGGATAGACCTCTCCAACACCACACTTTGGATAGACCTCTCCAACACCACACTTTGGATAGACCTCTCCAACACCACACCTTGGTTAGACCTCTCCAACACCACACCTTGGTTAGACCTCTCCAACAATACACCTTGGATAGACCTCACCACCACCACACCTTGGATAGACCTCTCCAAAAACACACCTTGGATAGACCTCTCCAACACCACACTTTGGATAGACCTCTCCAACAACACACCTTGGATAGACCTCTCTATCACCACACCTTGGATAGACCTCTCCATCAACAAACCTTGGATAGACCTCTCCAACACCACACTTTGGATAGACCTCTCCAACACCACACCTTGAATAGACCTCCAACAACACACCTTGGATAAGCCTCCAACATCACACATTGAATAGACCCCTCCAACAACACACCTTGGATAGACATCTACACCACCACACCTTGCTCATCTCTCCTGGTTGTCCAAATGTAGCAGACCACTTCAATAGGGATATTCATTGAGGCTCCCCACCCAAACGAGACCACTGGAAATCACCTGACAAACCACATACTATAGGTCAGGTAAATTACTAAAAGATGTTATTTACAGTGTTTGGTAAGTTGTAAGTGAAGTACACTCACTGAAGTTTATATTAAGAATACTAATCCTAGACATTCAACATGGAATTGAATGTATCATTCTCAGGCTAAAAGAAAAAAAATCCTTGACCTCAGAAATAGAACATCATGTTGACTGTCTTTCCTTGCCAACCTGTAAAGAACAGGTGTAACACAAACCTGCACAGATAGGTCCTGCTGTTCAAGTGTTTTTCTGAGTGATAGTCGATGTGGTGGGTTATCTGTAGTTGCTTTAGATGGGTTTGTGTAGTGTCTGTTGTGGTGATTGCTGTATAGTTTTTGCTGTGCTGTCTTTTGTGTAAATGTTGCTGTGGTCTTTTTTGTATATTTGTTGCTGTGGTGGTTGTTTGTAGTTGTTTATTTACCTCCATTAATAAGAATGGTTTGAGAGCCAAAAGCGACCCACAGAGCACCATCCATGAGAGGAATTTTCACAGCCTGGTGCCATTGTCTTTCTTACACGTAGTTATCTTCCCTCCTACGTCATGCCTCCCCAGTCACTGTTCAATTCTACGCTTCTCTTTAATGAGATGAGAGAACAGGAGGCTGATTAGTTGCAAACACAAGCGAGGCACACGTGCAGGCCAACATGCATACCAAAGCATCACACATACACACAAAACAAGCTTGTTAGCTACTGTTGTCGCCCCCGGTAGAAGTGTGGGAGGTGAGGAGTGAATCGCTTTCTCCGCCTCCTGCTCATTTTCGTATTGTAATGAGCTGGGTGAGATTGGTACAAAGCCCGCTTAAGACCGTCCCCAGTCACTGCGCGGCACGGCATGCCATGCCTGAACACTCCACCGTTAAGCCTGAGTGCACTCCCCTCTCACCCCCAAGGTCTTTGTGGAATTTGTAATTAAAATGTTGCTGAACGCAAGCTTCCTCACTCAGCTGCCGATGCTGTCTCACAAAACAAACAACACTTTACTGTTTTTCTTTTTTCCACAGTGCAGTAATGTGCTGAGGACTTCAGAAAAAGAGGAGCCTTTGGTTTCAATTGAAGGGTATCCAAAATGTTTTTCAGATAAAAAAAAACAGCCCAGCCAAAAACAAGAAAGTTTATGGGGAGGAAGAGGAGCTGTTGATAATGCTTTGAAATACGGAGGAAGAGATGAGAAAGACAGGGATAGAGGGAGAGAGACAGAAAGGCAGCCAGAGTGAGGGAGGCAGACGTAGCTTCAGGCAATTGAGTGTCCCACATGAACTGACATTTCTTGTTTTGGGCAGGGGGGGGTTCTCACAGACAATGCAATAGTGCTTTGCCGTATGCCAATGCATGAATCATTGGAACCAATAACATAGAACCATCCCCTACATACATTGCATTATAAAGTTCATCGTACTTCTGTTTGTTTTAATGTTCATGAATTAGAATAGTGGACTATTTGTAATAACTCCATTACACATGACTGCCTCCCACAACACACACACCAATGCACGCACAAACACACACACAGAAAACACCCCCTTCCCTCAGTCAGCATTTTGCTGTAATGGTCTAATTGTCATGGCACCACAGAAGAGGGGCATAGAGTTCCCCTATAATTGCAAAATAGCTGCCACCCTTATCAGATCCTACACAGCCCTACCGAAACAGAGTGCTGCTATCCAGTGCAGTGACACCCTATCTCTGCCATGCAATTAAACAGAAGAAAAAAAAACACTACCGATCCCAGAAACTGATAGAACCCTATCTAGATCTCCCGACATAACATCTCTTCCGCCTTTCTCTTCTCATCTTAGCCAAGCTCATCTCTTCCTCTCATCCCAGTCTTTTCACCCTGTTCCCCTGGAGGACGACTCCACCACAGAGCTATTACTGACAATCAGCTAATGGACCTGATGGCTTTGAAGAAGACGCTTCACAATTAACCGCTATTAGCACTGGGACCCTAATCAGAGCCAGCTAACTCACAGCACCGGTGAGAAGGGGCGGGGGTGTATTTCTTCTCCAAAATGTTTTTTTTTTCTCTTAAGTTTTCCCAGTTTTTTTGCTTTTATCTCTATTTTCCTCTGTTTTCAATACTATTTCCCATCACCAACTTCGATCACAAAGATGTTTCGGTTTATGCAGAGTAGAAGACAATAACGGTGCCTCATTACAGGAACTGTGTTCGGCAGGACTTGGGGTTCGGATAGTTAGGGGTTTAGAATGGGTGTTAAAGGGTTGAGATTGACATTGAGATTCTACATTATGACTCACCGTGGCCCCCCCTTAGTGAAGCTGGTGTCCGGTAGATTGAGACAGGTGCCGATGAGTGATGCCGCGTCCCTTGTAGGTGAGGCTCAGGATTGGTATAAGAGAGTGCCTGACCTGGAGGTCCGGCGGCGGCTACGCTGTTATCCTGTCTCCCCCTGGGAGAAGAGCTCCACACAGAGCCGGCGATACATCCCAGAGTAAGAGACCACATCCAGGGGCTCAATCGCAGGCGAAGGGGGCCGGGGAGGCGGCAGGTGCCACCCCCATCCACGGAGCCCCGCGACAGCGTGGCACCGGCAGAACGAAGCATGATCCGAGCCCAAAGGACTGACGACAGATGTACGGGGAGAACTCCACAGTGTACTGGCTCATGATGGAGACATCCCCATACGAAGACCCCTCCCAACCCAAGTCCACCGGGTTTAGCTCCCGCACCCAGGTTCTGGTTCAGTGTCAGCTGAGCCCACAGAGGTTACGCCTCAGAAGACAACTCCAGTCAAAGAATTTCTACTTTGCCGTTCAAAGCACATACGCTGATGTGTTCCCCTGACGGAAAGGGAACGCACATTCAATCTATTCAATCTATGGCAGATTTTCCCAGATGTAAGCAAACTTAGGCTCTTAACAATAGTTTTTCCTTGTCCACGTCCTGATTTGTCCTGAGGGAAACATACTTCTTTTAGTGTTCACACAATCCTCATGCTCTTTGCCCTAAAGGGAAAGCAAAAAAAAAAAAGGTAGAGTAATTGGAGGACTCTCTTGCCCTACGGTGAGTCGTGCGTTGTTGGGTATAGCTCCTGCTGCTCTTCTGGTTGCGAGGGTATCTCCTGTGCTTTCTGGCTCCCTCACTGTCTGGTGTGGCGCACTCTGCAGCTGTCTCGAGCAGCAATCAAGCGCACATGGCAGAGTGTGGCTCGTCCACCGCTCTCTCTCTCTCTCTCTCTCTCTCTCTCTCTCTCTCTCTCTCTCTCTCTCTCTCTCTCTCTCTCTCTCTCTCTCTCTCTCTCTCTCTCTCTCTCTCTCACACACACACACACACACAATCACATCATCACAGAGAGAAGAGAGTTTCAGCCCCGATGAAGAGAAAAAGTGTGAACACCTGGTTTATGGCCACTCATCCGCAACCGCACAGACGAAATAAGCACTACAAGCCATGACTGTGTTGGGAAAGTACGGTTTGCTCCCGGTTTGCTGCTGTCGCGTACAGGTCCACTGTAGACCTAGAAAGGAAGCTGCAGTGCAAGAAACGTTCATTCCTCTTTCTCTTTGCTTCTCAGTTTCTCCTTCTCTTCTCTGTTGAGCAAGGGGGGGTCCCATTCATTCGTCTCGCCCCCTCCGGCTCACACTCAGCACCTGAACAGAGTCTTCCGTCGGGACGCGGAGGACCCTAATCGGGCGCTTCTCTCGCCGCGGCAGGCGTAACCACCACCGCTGAAACAGCGGAGTAGAAGGGGGGCGGGGGGGCAGAGGCAGACAGAGCATCAGAAAGCGAGAGCCAGAGGGTGGGGGGGAACGGTGAGCTGGGCTCAGGTGAAGCTAAGGGGCGGATAGGAGGTTGGGGGGCTGTCGCAGAGAAGCCCAGTTAGATGAGCTCACACAGCTGGCGATGTTGAAGGGGACTCAAACTGAGTGGGAGAATACGTAGAAATGGGACATGGGAAAATGAACAACATTTGGAAGAGCATGTGACGTAAAACGGGAGACATTTAGAAAACGATGAAGAGAGAGTAAGAAAGTGCGCATTAACGAGAGGATACTGAAAAATGTTAACGCGCACGAGAGAGAGAGAGAACTTAAAGCTGAGTACAATGGGAACGAGCTGACAGAGAGCATCTGCATCTAAATCAAGCCTCTGCTTCCTGCCGTGTCCTGCGCCATTGCAAGCCAAAACTGACAAGGAAATATTCAGAAGGAGAATGTTTAGATCATCCTTGCTCTTTCCGCGGTCCTGTTCCCTCTTTCCGATCACATTAGGAAACACGTGCTGCATGCGGCCACCAGCGGCTCCGACCACGCATCCCGAAATAGAAAATTAGAGAACTAACAAGCTTAAGGTGCAATGGAAGCGCTGATGTTTCCACCCATTAATAGAACTGGAGCCGGGAATCAAATTAAGAGAATACGTTTGATGCTATTTCCAACCATCCATATCTGACTTTACCAAAGGAACTATTATATTGGGAGGTTAATGTTGATATATGGACATGGAAAATCTGTTTACGTTCTGGAACAATGCTTTAAATGCAGACTCAGACTCACTGTGATCTAATGCTCTTCATCGCTGACATCCAAACAAAATAAATTCAACCGAGACCTGATGCACATCTTGCAATCTATGCATTATGCAAACATTTTGCGAATGTCAACATGATACAGCTTCACAAAAAATATGCCATACCTTCTCTGTCAGTTTATGGAAAACAAGGAGGAGACAATAGTGTGTGTGTGTGTGCGTGCGTGCGCGCGTGCGTGTGCGCGTGTGCATTATGTGCATGTGACTGACTGTCAATATCAACTCCAATGTGCAGGGCTGGCTGCATGCAAACCCAGGCTTAACGGACATTCTGATTCTGTGATGAACCTCCTGCTGGTCAGAAAGTCAAAAGTCTGGTCATGGAGACCCTTAAGATCCTTTAGATCCTGTAGCTCCTTGACTTCACATTACTTAGATGTAATACCAGTTGCCCTATAAAGAAATAGAAATCACCTTCCTGCTTCTGGGGATTCTTCAGGCCTTCATACTAACCTTACCAAAAAAAATATTCAATCCCACCCTCTAAAAAGAGGGGGTGGATTTTTTTTTGAGAACTCAAATTGTACACATAAACGGGAGTTGAAAGCCAGTAATTGTGTAGGATAAGTATCGTGAACACCAGCGTCAGCGTTGGAAAGGGGCTCGTTTTTCATGGCTGCAATTTTTCTGTCCCATTAAATCTAGACGCAACACTTTAGAACATTTTGCCAAAGGCTAAACTAGGGGACATATTTTTGACTGAAAATATAATGAGTCAAAAACATGATTTATGTATCTCTGCAATAAACATGGGAGTGAAAAAAAAAATGTTTCATTACAATAATACATTAAATGATTGTCATTTCAGCTAGTGCTAAAATCTACTAATGGGCCATCTAAATCAATCATATGCATCCACTGGCAGCACTTTTTTTACTAAGGAATATTCTCTTTCTCATCCATCAACAGTTATGATTTGATGGTGAGGTATACAAATGCAATGTGCAGTATAAGGGAAATTCTGTTTATCTCTCTTACACACGTAGAAAAGTATACATGCGCACACAGACACCTGATTTTGATAGCACAATAACCATCAAACTTCGCAGCCATCTGGAGGACACTTCCCATCCAAAGTGACAACCGCAATCAATCACTATCCCCACACACATACACCTACACACGCATACACGCATACACACACACACGCACGCACGCACGCACGCACGCACGCACGCACGCACACACACACACACACACACACACACACACACACACACACACACCTAAACGTATGTGGCCGAGGCCTTGCTGTGAAACTTACAACGTACCTTTGACTGGACTTGAACACCATCGTCCTCCTCTGAATGTAAAAGGCATCTAGGTGGTAATAATTTCACAGAATACACAGACTGAATATTTACAGGACCAAAAATTACTCAATCCCACAGCTTGGCAAGGAAATGCATCAATCACTTCAATGTAGCCATGAAATATTCAACAACACCAGCTGTAACTTACGCAGGTAACTAAACAGTTTCACATCTCTTTTCATCCCCTCGCTGACAGAAGCACAGGTTTGGAGACTAAATATTTTACAAAATTCTCCTGCAAGCATGGTGCCGTTCTGCTGAAAGGTTCTGTTAGGTATCTGCAGAGGCAGTTTGAATGAGAATGAAGAGGCCATTAATAAAGTGCATACAGGCATGAAGTTTGGTTTTAAGATGCTCTGCAAATTAAAATGCATTACAATTGGGGTAGGTTTTCAAGGTCTCTATCAATCAAGCTAAATCTATCAGTAATGCAGTACATTTTACACAGAGAAGCAATGCAATGTGCCTGACACATAAACAAATATAAATAAAGGTAGTCAAATTATCAATCAAAATATATAAGCTTATCAGCCACTTCATTAGGTACACATGTTCAACTGCTAATTAGCCAATTTAATTAGCCAATCGCATGGCAGCAAGTCAATGCATTTAGCAATGTAGACATGGACAAGTTCAATCCAAACATCAGAATGAAGAAGGGGATTTAAATGACTTTGAACGTGACATGGTTGTTGGAGCCAGACAGGCTGGTGTGAGTATTTCAGAAAGTGCTGATCTACTGGTATTGTCCCGCACAACCATCTTTAGGGTTTACAGATAACGGTCAGAAAAAGAGAAAATGTCCAGTGAGTGGCAGTTCTCTGGGCAAAAATGCCTTGTTGGTGGCAGAGGTCAGAGAAGAATGGCCAGAGCGTTTTGAGCTGATAGAAAGGCAACAGTAACTTAAAGTGATGGTTCAGAGTAATATAACCCTAGGGTCCTTTGCTGCTACTCTCGGCTGCTAGGCAATACGTGTTGTGCTCTGTGCGTGATCTCACGGGATCGCGGTAGCAGCCGAGAGTAGCAGCCATCAGGCAAGTGTTATTTAAATATACTTCTGGTGTAGTTACAAACTTTTCAATGCCTCGTTTTATAAGTACAGAACCTATTTGTACTACTGTAAAAGGTTGGTAACATTCCGGGCATTATTAGCAGGGTTATTTACAAGATACACCCTTGGTACATTAGCGCCTGCACTAAGCCATTCGGCTGAAAGCTCTAACTCGACCAATGTTATAACAAAGGAAAAAGCAAGGTGCAAAGGACCCTAGGGTTATATTACTGCGAACCATCACTTTAAATAACCACAGGTTACACCAAGGATTGCAGAAGAGCATCTCTGAATGCACAACACTTTGAACCTTGAAGCAGATGGGCTACAGAAGCAGAAGAACACAACAGGTGCCACTCCTGTCAGGTAAGAACAGGAACTTGGGCCCACCATAGTTTAAGGTGTGTTAGGTGTTATCTAGATGCATTAGGTTATCTTGCTGGCTATTCAAACGTATGAGGGTGCAAAAGCTAACAACTGCCTCTCAATATGTTTGGTCATCAACTTTGGGAGTGTTAAAAAGTATAACTAGGTAAGCTAATTGAAAACTGGTTCTCATTTGTAATGGCTACCTGGCCATTTATTCTAAAAGGTGAATCTTATAATCAATAAAAATGAACAGGTAAATGAAGAGCTTTTAAAACAGAAGAAATGTTTGCTCTGCATCTGGTCTTGGGTTAGTTACAGTGCTGGGGTACATTTAGTAGGTTTTCATTTGGGAAGACCAGACAATAAAGCATTCCGGTAGTCAAGCCAGCTAGTAATAAAAGCATGATGAGTGTCTCCATATCAGCTTGAGAGAAATTATCACACCTGTTCCTAATGTGATATAATGATGTTTTGGTCACATTCCTAATTATGTGATTTGAAAATTGAGTTTGCAATCTAAAATTATAGCTAGGCTTTTCACCTGCTGTTTTATTTTCATTGCACATAAAATGGGCAGCCACATTCTTTCTCTTGGCTTTGATTCCAACAATGACTGGTTAGCTGGAGGGACTTTTGAGCATTTACATCACTAATACCATTAAATAACTTACCAGTGTAGCTAAAATCCCACCTTGCCCTCATATGTCATCTGTGTTTTCTCTCCCCTGCTCTCTCTGCTGGGTGACCTGTTATGTTTCCCCATAGCTCCAGTCATCTGTCGATACGTGTAGCTTACTTCAACAGCCATCAATGTCTCTGACCTCCCCCATAAGGACAGACACAACCACATGCTTGGCCGTTTTACTTCCAGCTGGCTGTCATTGTAAATAGGATTTGTTTTTGTCTGCCTGGTAAAATTAAGGGGAAATAGCCACCTTTTCTGTTGCATGTTGTGTACAATCTGGCGGTCTTACACTGCCCAATACTGATGATACTAACAATTTTGCTGGGTGACATCTCTTCATTTTGTGTCATTTTGTTTCTTTAAAAGAACATGAACAGTTTGACACCTGTCATAATAATAACATAATTCTAAAACCTAAAAATGATTAATTAACATTTGCTACATTATACTTATAGCAGTAAATCATTACTGTTACATAGTGTAGTTCAAATAGTACTCCACAACATACTGGCAGACAGAGGGCATTTTACTACATTCCAGAATGAGAAGACGTGGCATTAGCATGTTGTCATAAGGCTGTTTTTGTACATCTCCACTGTCTTCCAGATATACAGTATAACACACCCACTGAGCAAAATATTTTTACTTTTTCAACGTCTTTTCAACCACAATTGCTTAGAGGGCAGTACCTGCCTGATAAAGATGGTTTGTAAGGAACCTAACTTAGAATCTGTAACACTTGGAGTGGTCAAAAGTATTAACTAAAATAGGATAAACAATGTGTTTTGGCTTTAGGCCATTTTCAGCATTGGTCTTAATAGAGTTGTTTGATTTCCCCCTCACATTTTTCCTCTGTGGAATCACAGCAGAAAACCTGCCATCCATCTCTAGTGTTATGCTGCATGTAATTACTTCTCCACAATGCAACGTGTAAACAACTGACATTTAGCAATCGAGTTTTACTGAGTATTGATGTAAGGTTAAGTTATATTTGTTTCCTTACCAACTCTTAATATTTGGTATTAGCCTTGAATAAATAGCCTCCAAATATACCTACAACTATTTTCTTCCTCATATATACTGTACATTATTTTACTCGTTTTGAGATAATGTCCAAACAGACGAAAATAAACCAAGAAGGTATACCTCTTGAAGTCCCTAAATACATCGTTTTCATGACGAGGCGTTATGGAAAATAGGCAATTTCTGAAAAGACGTTAACAAATGACTCAATAACAACCAGCATACAAATGACGTGATTAAAACAAGCCCATGTCACAAAGTATGTTAAATTAAAATCCCGGCAACCCTTTTTGCTCTACTAGGGAGGTGCCGTGTCAGATGTGACGGCATCCTCCTGAGAAAACAAGCGACTCCCATGGACAAGCTATGACCTCTTGATTGAGACCTGAGCGAATGGGTGAGATGAATGTGGCCTGGCCTGGAGATGCTGATCTGTATGCAAGCGAGATAGTTGGCTTTGGCTGGGATGTCTTTGGTGTTGTTTTTCGCCTGAGGGGAAAGACTCCGTTATGGAATGTGGGCTGCATACGGGATGCATTAGAAACGAGAGCAACTGTCAGCAGTACGCCTAGATACTGCTCCCTGTTTTACAAGTGCGTCAATCTCTTGCCTGAACAGTTTGCCCTATGGAGATTAGACAAGACAGTGTGGAAAAGCGCAGTACACTTTTGCCGATTGGCTGACCCAGAAGTTCTAACTCTATGCACTACAGTGTGGATAACTTCGGAAGGCCCCACAGTTGAAACCTACTGTTCGACTGGCTTAAGGAACACTAGGCCTATGTTGTGTGATGTTTTGCTGCACTGGGCCAGGGCGGCTTGCCATTATTGATGGAACAATGAATTCTGAATTATACCAGCAAATTCTAAAGGAAAATGTCAGGACATGTCCGTTAACTGAATCTCATGAGAAGGTGTGTCACGCAGCAAAACAATGAACCTAAGCACCTTACGTGTTTTTATGTTTAAAATTATTTGCATTATGCTTTCTGTATCCTTGTTTTTTATTGCTGGGGGATCTAGGTGGGTGTGGGGTGGGTTCGTGGGGTCATGTTTCAGGGAAGGATAAGGGGGGCATGTTTTGGGAGGATTGAGGGAGGTCATGTTGTGCGGGGGGGGTATACAAGGGATAGCGATGATAAGGTGCATTTTTTGTTATGATTTTTTTATTTCTCTGTCAACCCTAAATAAAATAAAAATTGAAAAAAGAAAGAGTTGAAGCTGTTCTGTACAAAGGAATGGGCTAGAATTCCCCCAAACTAAAGGCAGCACCGATCAACAACAGTTATCAGAAACATTTAGTCGCAGTTATTAAGGGAGTGTTACCAGATACTGAAAGCAAAGGTTCACATACTTTTGCCACTCACATATATGTAATAATGGATAATAGTGTAGTATATAGTATAGTATAGTATAAGTATAGTATTTCTCATTTGTTTAACTGGGTTCTCTTTATCTACTTTTAGGACAATTCTAAAGGATTCACAAACTTTCAAGCACCACTGTATAATGTATGTACGTGTATGCTGTGTTCACATTTGTTTGTGTGTCTACATAATTACGGTATGTTATCTGGATGTCATGCACATAAAGACATCATAGCGGACACCAGTGAACCCATCACTAGCAGTGTAGTGTATTTAGAGACAGGCCAATAAGGGGAATTACAGCCGATCAATAACACCGGTCAATAGAACAGAGCCCGATCATCACTAAAGGAAGGCTTTACTGCCTTCATCATGGAAGAAGAGAGGTCAAGAAGGATCATTAACTTGAACACCAGCCTGTTTGTTTACTGCTCACACAGGCAAACACAAGCACAAGTAAGCATCACACACACACACACACACACACACACACACGCACACACACCCACAAGCACACACATGCACACACACACCCACAAGCACACACACACCCACAAGCACACACAGTTTGTGCAGAGGACACATTGTGAACCTGCTACAGCTACAGTACATACTGAATAAATATACATGATAATAATCAGCCACATGATTGGAAGGTCATCATTTTCAATGAAAGTTGATTTGTTTAGTTACATCCTCCTAAGCTGACACCATGGCAATTAATCCTTTGGGTTCCAACAAATAACAAAGACGACATTACAGACAAGCAAAACAGTTCACATACATTTTAAAAAAACATGTGAATGAACATACTGTACAGCTGTAAAAATATATGAACAGAGTAAAAATAACACATTAAATAAAATTTGGTTTTACACTGAGCTATCAGATGCAATGCAACTATTTTTAAGCTTTAAAATTCAAAAGACTTCTATGTTTATATATAGGCCGATAATGTGCATTCTCTGTTTATATACAGACCTACAGTATACACACAGTGCCATCTCTGTTTTTATGCACAACTATACAGTGCCTTATCTATTTACATACAGACCTATAAAGTGCCTTGTGTTTATATACAGACCTATACAGTGCCTTCTGCTTTCTGGGACTACCATTTCTGGCAACAACAGCTATTATGTTTTTGTTTTGTGTGAGTACATACTACTGTAGTTTTGCACATAGTATCAAAGTAATTTTGGCGTTTTAAGTGATCCAGACTGTTCTATGGTGCGTTTAGAACACAATTATCAAACAACACCACAGAGGTTTCATAGGATTGCAATCAGGACATTCACCAGACCATTGTAGGCCATTCACCACGTCCTTATTAAGACACTTTGGCGTTGTGCTGGCCAAAATTTTCATGCTGAAATGTACAGCTCTGGAAAAAATTAAGACACCACAGCATCTCTGGTTTTACTATTAGGTAGTGTTCAAAGAGGGGGACCAGAGGGTGTGGGCCAATTATAGGGGTATCACACTTCTCAGCCTCCCTGGTAAAGTCTGCTCCAAGGTGCTGGAAAGGAGGGTTCGGCCGATAGTCGGACCTCAGATTGAAGAGGAACAATGCGGATTTCGTCCTGACCGTCGAACAACCGACCAGCTCTTTACTTTGGCAAGGATCCTGGAGGGGGCCTGGGAGTATGCCCATTTAGTTTTGTGGATCTGGAGAAGGTGTATGATCGGGTGGGAGTATGGGGTGAGGGGGTATCTTCTCAGGGCCTTCCAATCTCTGTACGCTCAAAGCGAGAGCCGTGTCCGGGTTCTCGGCAGTAAGTCAGATTTGTTCCCGTTGGGGGTCGGCCTCAGACAGGGCTGCGCTTTGTAACCAATCCTGTTTGTGATATTCATATTGAGGTGTAGTCGTGGTGGGGAGGGGTTACAGTTCAGTGGGCTGAGGATCTCATTGTGATGGTCCTGATGTCATCATCGGTCAGTGACCTTCAGCACTCACTGGATCGGTTTGCAGCCGAGTGTGAATCTCGCTAAATCTGACTCTCAGCAGGAAACCGGTGGATTGTTAACTCCAGGTAGGGAATGAGTCCCTTCAAGTGGTTGAAGATGAGATGAGATGTTTGGAAAAAAATATATCATTTTTGAGGGGAGAGTAAAATGAGGAAATATCACAAAAAATATATATATATATTTAATATATAATTTTGGTTCCATGAACTACTGACAACATTTCTCCCAAATTTGAAATAAAATATTGTTAAAAAAATGGAGAGCATTTATTTGCAACTGAAAAATAACAAAAATTAGGCAGTGTTGTCAGACCTCGAATTATGCAGAGAACATACGTTTTTATTAATTAATTAACTTAGGTAGATTTCAGAAATCAATTTGTGACAATAATAATAATTGTATAATATTATACATAATATAATAATTGGCTTTCATGTGTCTTTCATGCTCTCCACCAGTCTTTCACATTGATGTTGGGTGACTTTATGCCACTCCTGGTGCAAAAAAATCATCCATCATTCTCTTGATCACATTGTAGAGGTTTTCAATGGGGTTAAGAAAAATTTACAGTTGTCTCTTAATTTTCTCCAGAGCTGTATATTTCACGCCACACTTATTTTTATGTACATAAAATGTTCTCTTGCAGTATATTCCTTTATATGTGCCATCCATTCTTTTTTCAATTATAACAAGATTCACCATCCTGGTTAATGAGAATAATCCCCACAGCATGATGCTGTTACCATCACCGTATCATTACATGTAGATTTGACAGTGTTAGGTTTGCATCACTAAACACTTATTTCGTTCTACCCTCTCAAACAAGCTAGTCTTATGCAGAACTCCACTGCCAGCCTTTGAAATCTGTAGCTCCTTCAAAGTGATTGTTGGTCTCTCTGTGGCTTCCTTCAGAGGTCATGTTGTTGTCTTTGTGCTGGGTTCCGAGGGATTGGGTTTTCTCTGCAGTATCTGAGTGATGTGATTATTTTAGGTGACTTGCTCAAGGATACCACAACGTTTAGCCCAGTTGGGAATCAAATCACAAGTCTTACTCTCACTGAGCCACCAGACACCCAAAGTTGGACATCTGGAGAATTCACTTTGGTCTTTCCTTTAGATTAACAACATGACCAATGGTGCTTCAAAAACGTGAGGTTTTGCTACAGAAAACACTGAGGTTTCTATCCAAATACTTTAATTGTTCGCAGGTAACAGTATCCTCATTAAGGCAATTTCAGTATAAATTGGCCAGGTGTAGAAGACTTATGCAAGCAACATACTGTATATTCAATATACTGTAGACCGTAAATGACATAGACACATCATCAGTCATATACAGTAAGTCTCATGTGCAACTTTTTTTCACTTTCTGCCCCTTCTCACTGTCTGTCTGTCTGTCTGTCTGTCTGTCTGTCTGTCTGTCTGTCTGTCTGTCTGTCTGTCTGTCTGTCTGTCTGTCTGTCTGTCTGTCTGTCTGTCTGTCTGTCTGTCTGTCTGTCTGTCTGTCTTCCTGTCTGTCATCCTGTCTGTTATCCTCTCTGTCATCCTGTCTGTCATCCTCTCTGTCATCCTGTCTGTCATCCTCTCTGTCATCCCCTCTGTCCTATATCACGGTGTATAATGAGAGATTAATATGACGGTGACAGTGTGCAGATCTGTTAGCATCTAATAGAAGAGACGTGGTGAGATAGAAATTACATTCTGTCCCCGACGGAGAAGCACCTCATCTTGTAATGTTGTCTCATTCTTCTAATTATATACTGGATGATTCTACAATAAAGTTGTGTCACATTTTAGATGGTTTGGAATATAGAATGCAAATCTTTGAATGGGGACTTGAAATGATTTGAAAAGTGGGATTGTGTTGGTGAAATAATGTGAAATAAGTCCATGCAGATTTCTATACTTATCAAATTTATTTTTAACTTTCTTTGCAACATTAGTGTTTTGTCTTCCGTCTGTATGAAAAGGATTATTGGAGCAGTAGTTTGATATGGCCTAATAGACATACAGGGGGTGGACAGATTCATTGAAAAAACTAACAATATATTAGTCACTGTATTTGCCTATTCACTGTTTTAATTATAGAATGCTCTTACTACTGAGTTGTGGTTGTTTCACCTAGTTTCTCTTAAATATATATATATTACTAACTGTAAGTCACCCTGGATAAGAGCGTCTGCTAAATGACAAAAATGTAAATGTAAAATGTAACTAATATCATGGATAATTAATTGGTAGGGCCACACTTTGCTTTTAGAACATTCTTGGAATGTTGCATAACTACAGTACTTTGTGCTTCAGAACCTCCCAGAAATGGTCTAAGAAATCTGGTGTAAACAATGCTTTGGAAAAGATAGAAATGTCCACTAAATTTGTAATATATTTAAGTTTTTGGTGAAATTTCGACTTAAATCATTTCTAATTATTAATTGTTTTGGTGTTGGACCAAATCTTAGATGCAAATATAATTTGGAAACCTTTTATTCTCAAAAGGTGATTAGACCACCACATGTAAACAAGCGAATATGCTGTTTACACTCACCGGCCACTTCAGTAGGTACATCGGTTCAACTGCTTGTTAAGTCTAATCAGTCAATCGCAAATTTTTCAAACCAAGCATCAGAATGCGGAAGAAATTTGATTTAAGTGACTTTGAAAGTGGTATGGTTGTTGGTGCCAGACAGGCTGGTTCGAGTATATAGTGCTGATCCACAGGGACTTTCCTGCACAAGCATATCTTTACAGAGAATGGTCAAAAAAGTTGATACGGTGAGCAACATTTCTCTGGGCAAAAACACTGCATTGATGGCAGGGATCTGAGGGATTACTCGTTGCAACCAAGGCATGGAGGGCGCAGTTGGCTCAGTGGGTAGGGAGTCAGACTTGTAGTCAGAAGGTTGCCAGTTCGATTCCCGACTGAGCCAAATGTCGTTGTGTCCTTGGGCAAGACACTTTACCCTAATTGCTCCCAGGTCGTTGCTGTAAATAAGAAACTGTTCTTAGTCAACTTAGTCAACCTGGTTAAATAAAGGTTAAATTAAAAAAAAAAAATGGAGAAGAGCATCTCTGAACGCACAAACCTTGAAGCAAAAGGGCTAAAGCAGCAGAAGACCACACCAGGGCCACTTCTGTATGGGCACTCCACAATTAGACAATAGAAGATTGAAAAGATATTGCCTGGTCTGCTATTTCTGCTGCAACATTCAGATAGTCGGGTCAGAATTTGGCATTAACAACATGAAAGTATGGAATACATCCTGCCTGTTATCAATGGCTCAGGCTGGTAGTTGTGGAAAAATGGAGTGAGGGATTTTTCTTTAGCACAATTTTGGCTCCTTAATACCAACTGAGCATCGTTTAAATACCACATTCTACATTAGTATTGTTGCTGACCATATCCATCATTTTACGACAACAGTGTACGCATCTTCTTATGGATATTCCATCAGGAGACATGCCATGTCACAAAGATCACATCATCTCAAACTGGTTGCTTGAACATTACAATGGGTTCACTGTACTCATCGTGGCCTCCACAGTCACCAGATCTCAATCCAATCGAGCAACTTTGTGATGTGGTGGAACGGGAGATTAGCATAATGGATATGCAGCCGACAAATCTGCAGCAACTGCGTGAAACTCTGCAACAAAGTATTAAGGCAGTTCTGATGGCACAATGGGGTCCAATCCGGTATGAGCAAGGTTTACCTAATGAATTGGCTGCTGAGTGTACTCCTAAAAACAAAAGAAGAATGAAAATTTTTAACTTTGAACACGTTGAGCTAAAATTTCAATAAGTTAATATACAGTATAAACTGTAATTTAAAGAATTGCCCAGGTCCTGGATAAGAGTTTCTGCTAAATGTCATCATGATCTTCATTTACCATTCCTCTGTCAACCCCTCTATGCAGGAATGCAGTTAAGTGTGTGGGCAATGCTTGATGGAAGTGGATTACACAAATACTATTAAAATACTATTAAAACATCATTACACTGAGCGTACCTAATTATTTCTGTTAGTTTCCTTAAGTATCTCCCGATGGACTTCAAGCATGGGGAGAGAACTACTAAAAAACAGCTGAGGATTGATTGCATTGTAATGCATGTGAGTCTAGTTATGGGCCCTGGAACACTTCATTCAAATCTAGTTCTGGGCCCTGGCATACTTCATTTGAGTGTAGTTCTGGGCCCTGGAACACTTCATTTGAGTCTAGTTCTGGGCCGTGCCACACTTAATTTGAGTCTAGTTCTGGGCCCTGGCACACTTCATTTAAGTCTAGTTCTGGGCCCTGGCACACTTCATTTGAGTCTAGTTCTGTGCCCTGGCACACTTCATTTAAGTCTAGTTATGGGCCCTGGCACACTTCATTTGAGTCTAGTTCTGGGCCCTGGCACACTTCATTTGGTCTAGTTCTGGGCCCTGGAACACTTCATTTGAGTCTAGTTCTGGGCCCGGGCACACTTTATTTGAGTGTAGTTCTGGGCCGTGGCACACTTCATTTAAGTCTAGTTATGGGGCCTGGCACACTTCCACCTCAAATGGGCACACTTCAAGTCAAACTACTTTTATTGTTATCTTGCTCTAAAAGCAGTATACAAACATAATCACCCTCCCAAATATTCACACCAATATCTCCAGCCCTTTTTCTTTTACTGTGAAAAAGAAATATGCCAAGCTTTCTACTCGAAACCAACTAAAAAAGACCATAAAAGAAAATTGCTTAGTGGATGACTGCATTCAGTGTTTTCCACCTGCTTAAAAAGCAATAGCATTGGTGATGTATATCCTGCTATGCAGCACTAGGCTTCCAGGCAGGTGTTCTTGGCAATTTGACTAAAATAAAACAGATGGAAATTAATGTTCGGTAGAAGTGCATTCGGGAGTAATGGGAGGGGTTTATAACTTAACTGGTTAATCAATTTTACCCCTTACTGAGACAAGCACGTTCTCTGAATATTTTTCACATTCAAATCATATTAGGATGAGAGATGCAACAAATGAACACATTCATTCTTTTCTCATTATGGCTGAACTTTATTGTGTAGAGACATCATTTTCAGGAGATACTGTCTTAGACATTTTATATTCTTTGGCTTTTTATGACAATGCTGAACTTGTGCATAATATTATCTTGGTACAACTGAAGACAGAAAGCATCAGAAAGGAAGAAGAATTTCCTGAAAACCTTCAGTATACGATTAGCTGTCTCTCAAGTATCTCTGCGGAACCATGGTTTTTAACAGGGTTAAGACTGATATACGGTACATCAGCAGATGTGTATTGCTCAATGACAATTAGATTAGAGGAGACAACAGGATTTTCAGTGATAGAATGGGATCAGAGGGTCTCCTTTGAACATCATTCTGATTGAGGAGGCCTTGTGAGGGAACGGTTGTGGTGACCGAAAGAAAACATGCTTCAAACTGATCCATTTGCTCAGCTTGCGCAAAATCAAAAACGTGTTACTTTTGCCACTTTGCCCAAATCCTTGCAGTGGCATTGAAAACCAATTTTGATGATGCAATGACATCTCCTATCGAGCCACTATCTTTGAAGTAGGTGAGAGAACTGACACACTCGAGAGCTTGTGAGAAAAATATAATAGAGAAAATGTCTACTTTGTAGTCCTGAAGCCCCATTGCCACTTTTGCATTAGGCTATTACTGTACAGGTCTAATTTGGGTTTCACTTGGTTGAAGCATCTCATAGTAATATTTGGAAGGCATTTGGCAAAAAGGAAATACAGTAAGAAGCAGGAACCAAAGGGAAGCAGGAGGTTGGTTGGTGTTGGTACAGCCTGATGCAATTATAATCTCTGTAAATGACAAGAAGTTAAGGTTACCGCCGGTTGCTCAACCGGGTGGCGAAAGGGCAGAGCTATCACTAAAGAATTTGCAATATCAAGGAGAGCAGTGGCAAGTTAGGGTTCTGGATTTAAGAAACCCTGTTGGTGTTTTAGAGGCAAATGTCGCTTAGTTCCCAAGTTCAACATGCAAATGATATTGGAGTTTGACAGTTTTTATCCATACTGAAGATCACATTGTGTGTTGTTTTCCAAAGTACATTCTTTAAGAACGTTCTTTTTTATGTGGTGTCCTTTTTAAAAGAGGTCAATATGCTTGAGACATTGTCCAATCTTTAATAAAAAGTTACGACAAATTGCATAGGAGAGTGAAGAACATTTTTGACAGGATGAAGCTGAAACTAACAGGATCACATCCTCAGAGAGGCCCAGGGCAAGAAGTCCTTAAGGAATATCAATGAAAGAAAATAGGTTAGCAGCCTTTCTTTCCGTTTTCATGGAAATACCTTTTCACTGCCTGTGGTTCAGTATCTTCTAATTTCTCAGCTTCTTTCTGACTGTAAGACTGTGGGGCATAACGACAAGTGAGGGAAAAAGTGCCATTTTATCCTCGGATGCAGTATCAAGTGTCGTCATATTTCATCGTGCCATAAGACAAGAGGTATCTATTATCGCTACCATGTGTAAACACACACTGTTGAGCAAAACCTGCAAACAAAGGCAAGTCTCTGTGGGCGATAGCATCTGCTTCTGTTATCTCCTTTGAGATGGAGTACTGCGATAACAAAGGATCCTAATTGATTTCTCTGCCTCCTCTTGTCTCTTGGTGCATGGTAATTGAATAGGCTGTTACGTTAAGAGATTAGTGTTGGCCTTGGGCTGTTCAAAGTGCTGAGGATTAAGGTACAGGATATTTAAAGTTAAAAGAAAAATCTAGTGAATCCTTAAAGTATTGCAACATAATTAGATTTCATTGTTTGTGTACTCATTCCTAACCAAAATCAAAGGTAGTAATTTAAGCCTGCAACACAATATTTACTCTCATCTTATCAAACTTGCAAGTATTTTAATTATACACAAATAAAATATATATATATATTTGGACAACATAAAGAGCAAGAAAAGTAGGCAATGTTTCATGGTATTGAATATTCTTAAATGCTGTTAAAACACTATTAAATGTTATATTACATACACTAAAGTTTCCAAATGGATGCCGGTTACATGACAGCAGAAAATGTAAACTTCAAATGTAAACTTCAAAAATTTGCAGAGAACACATCAAACCTCTAAGAAAGGGCTACTAGTTTAATAACCAGCCACATATTTAATTTGACCTTAGCCTTCACCTGCCGTCTAGGCCGACTTCTTGAAAGATACAGAATGACTAACATATGCTTA
The DNA here is from genome assembly GCA_016801145.1 of Umbra pygmaea. NCBI lineage: Eukaryota > Metazoa > Chordata > Actinopteri > Esociformes > Umbridae > Umbra > Umbra pygmaea. The sequence continues at coordinate 18,588 of JACXGM010001797.1, read as the reverse complement.
CAGATTGACATTTCAGGACATAAAAAGGCTGAGTATGATAACGTACGCTGGAAGCCTGCAGCAGCGGCGGCTAGCTAGCAAGAAAGATGGCCAGAGTGGGAGACTCTTTGACATTTTTTTCTGAGTTTGCTGGACAGCTTCCAGTAAAATGACCAGGGAAGAAAGAAAGATGGACGCCACCGATAGTGGGCTATCAGTCTGCCCGCCCATCACAGTGCTGTGGGCACATTCATCACTCGCTCTTCCTGTTTGTTCCCCCTCGAGCCCGCGTTAAGGAGCCCTCACATTTGAGTCCTCTTGATCTAAATAGAAATTGATTTATTGTCATCGGTGGCAGGCTCCGGTGCTTGTCTCTGCCTTTGGAAATTTGTTCTGGCAACTCTACTGCTACTCCCTCAGCCCCCCCCACCCCGCTGCGATCAACGTTTCAATGGTGCGCTGCTTGAATTATGGCAGTAACAACAGGTGGGATTAAGTTTGTGAGTATTTTGCCATGTTTCGGTAGGTAGCTGCAGAACATGTTCACACACGCAAACACATACTGTTTACACACATACATACATACAAAGCGTAAAGGCCAGAGAGAGCAGACTGTTGGAACACTGCGGAGGTTCAACATTGACGTGGCTCCATGTCCTGATCGCTACAGCGTGGGAGAACAGGGCTCAGTGATTCACACCCTACTCACCTCCGCGTAAATCCTTCTAATCTGCATGGTTGTTTTGCTGATGGGAATGACACAAACACACAACACACTAATAAGCTCCCTCTTCACTGAAATGATTATGGCGAGGTGTGAGGGCTAAAATGTGCTATTTTGCTGTGGCATTTTTTCATAGCAATATGAAATTGTTTTGTCAATTTATTTCATAATAACGCACTAATGACAGAAACCCTTTGTTTGTGTGTTGCTTAACTGAATCATACATTAAAGTGGTGACGGAAAACTAAATAAAATTACAAGCTGAATCTAAGTTCCATTTTGGCAGTGATAATGCATGACTATCACTGGCTCCATGAAAGGTTAATGAAATAGTGCAGTGATTGGTCAGATTTGCATGGCCTTGCATAATATTTAGCAGACTATGGGAATTCTGCTGGGACTGACTAATAGCCAGTCAACGTAGCAGACACCAGACACGTAGGCCAAATACACACACAGATCTGCTGTGTGAATGGTCTTTTATTTACACAGTATTAAAGTATTCTTCAAAATCAAAGACTGAGTTGTTTTCTCAGGGACCTAAAGGGACGTATGAGGAATATACTGTACATGACGTATAATGAAAAAATTGAGAAACACAGTTTTGGACTTGTGCTGGTAACAAATCAGTTCTTCATAAACATAGAATTTTGGGCTGTGATATGTTGTTTATATACATACAGATCTACGAGTAAAATCACAATCATACAAAGTTTACCAAGTGAGAAAAGGGGTTTGGCGACAACGGGCACATATGTGACCCATCATCTGGTTGAAGGCTTAACATTAAAACTGGAAATTCACCTCATTACTGTACATTTTATGAAAGTATAGAATCAGAGCTTTGAAGTGATGTATCAAACACTGCATTAGGAGAAATAACGGAAAAGTCAGGAAGCTTTGCATTTGTGACACTCTCACCTCAGACTTTTTACACTGCCAGACAAAAGATTTGGAACACACAGGAATTTACATTGTTTTGATAGAAATCAATACCTTTGTTCACCATGGTGGAAATAAATTATTCATGATAGTCAAAAGATGATTAATTATGGATAAGCTAAAGGTTTCATAATTAGGACACTGAATTAATGGGTGGTGAAAATGTTTATTTGCTATTGTATGTGAATAATTCATTTTATATTTAGTCAGGTCAACAATGACATTTGCAACAATGGTATTGATGTGGGTATACTGTATATTTTAATTAATTTCATGCCAGCACCGTGGATTTCTATCAAAAACATGAGAATCCCTAGATGTTCTAAAAACATTTGACCAGTAGTGTAGACTGGAACTCTATAGCCTAAAATGTCCTTTGTGAACACAGGCCTAATTGGAGAATTAATTTGTCAGGCTGTAAAATTGTTGCATACCACATTTACTGTAACTTCTGCAAGTATCAGGAAATACTGTGTTTTAAATGACAAAATATACATAACAACAGGCAGAACTTTGGATCAAATTTCTCTGGCTGTATAATAGGGCCAGACTACAATTAAATTCTGAAAGATATTGTAAGACTTGACATTTTCTGAAGTTTGTCAATACTACAGGTACTGTTATACAAATGATTTAAATGATTGTAAGTATGTGATGATAGTAATCTACTTCTCAACTTTCTGTGTAACTCAGGGCTGTGTAAACACACAGTCAAACTGTTGCATCAAATATTTTTTCATATTTACAAAATTCACACTGCTATGTTATTGTGTACACATTAGAGGTTACACAAAGTCTGCAGGACACAAATAAATTGATACATCTGCTTTTAGTAATTTATCAGCCACTTTCATCCAGAGCAACTTAAAGAAGTGGCTAACATTGTCATCCTTTCCATATTGGCACCCTGTTGGGAATCAAACCCACATCCCTGTTGTTGCAAGGACTGTGCTCCACTAACTGAGCTGAGACATCATTTCCTTTCCCTATTCAGTGAACATTATTTCAAAAGCATTTTCAATTAAAGTGAAATAAGCGCTATAGCTACAGTATTATCACAGTTCTGCAGGCCCTGGCACTTTCCTGGCAGGTTCTTTGATCACCATGGAAACGGCCTCATCATCATCATCATGGCTACCTTCTGCTGCTACATGTCATTTTCCAACATGTGAGGAGCACTGATAGTGCTCAATCAATAGCCGGGGCAAAATGGGGGAAGTGTGCGGGGGGGACCTCACCTTTCTGCATGGGAGCATGTCACCTGGACCATAGGAATGGAGAACAGGCAAGAGAGAGGTAGTGTGTGGGAGAGATTCATCACTTTACATGGGTAGATGTAAGAAAGAGAGATTCGTAATTCATTATTTCAAATAATTGAATTGTGGTTGTGTTAAACAGTTCATCAAATTGTTGTTTATGTGATGATGTTCATTGTGTGTTACCTATGTTTGGGCAACCTGTACATTGTTACATCATGCCGATAAAACAACTTGACGTGAATTGAATTGGGAAAGAGAGAGAGCGAAATATAGAGGGAGAGCGAGAGTTGTTGTGTGCGAGTGTGTGTATAAGCCAGAAATGGTGAGAGGGAGTGAGGGGTTAAAATTTTGGGCAGAGGGAGCGACGCGTTCCACACCTGAAGGCGTTGACATCGTGAGTTCCGTTCTGCGTCAGCTGCGGGCCTCGCGGGTGGATGCGAGTTCCGCAGACAGAAGAATGTTCTAGTCTTCAAACAGACTCCAAGCTTGCGATTCGTCACTGCTGCAACTCTCCCTCTCTCTCAGATTTCCCTCCTCCTCTTGGTTTGTACATCTGTTATTCTCACTTCTTTTTTTCTTCTCATATCTAGCGTAGAAAGCCCATTCCAATGAAAACACAGACCTAAGTGGTTCCTATCAAATCCAATTAAAATTGCAATGAGCCTTCGCTTTGCCCTCTACTTACTAATCGAGCCTCGTCTGCATCCGTATCAATTGATCTCACAACTTTTCTCTTCTAAACTCCAACAACACAACAGAAACGGCACCTACGGTACAGTATCTTGAATTTGAGGAGAACAGAAATTGCTTTATGACAAGAATTTACTAATCCAATTTGGAGTTCTGCCATTACATTGGTCACAATGAAAGTAAAATACATCAGCATAAGACTGATTTCCATAGAGTCCATATAGTCCCCTATTAGCTTAAAACATACATTTACAGTACACTGATGTTATTCAACTCTGCTTCATCTCCGCCAAGAGACATTAAGTAATTCCACTTCTACTACCCTGCAATGTTGATATATAGGGGCAAAAGTGGAACGTCTTCCTCAACTTTTAAAAAATGGTTTGATATATTTATTTAAATATTACCTAAAACATGCAACGATACCCAAATAAGGTAGGCACAATGAGACCATACCCCACCTAACATTGATATGTCACATGAAGGAAGAACATTATGTTTTGTATGTGTAGAAGTGAGGATAATTTATAGCCATGCAATAAGGAATGAATAGGAGGTATGTACTGTAGAAGGCAAGGGCGTAAGAACAAGGGGGGGACATGTCCCCCCAATGTTACCGACAGGCAATGTGGTCCCCCCAATAATAAGAACAATTTGTGAAAAATATATGGTGTCCCAAGTATATGGTGTCCCCCCCCAGTATCAAACTCGCTCCTACGCCCTTGGTAGGAGGAAACAGGGAAAAAGGCCACAGAAATTCTGCCGAGCTGGGACTCGAACCCCAATTACCAGCGGACATGTCTGGTCTAGAGACGGGAGATTAGACTACTACATCAAACCCTGGTACCACAAAGACATCAATTAATTTCTTATGGCATGATGCCATCGAGGGTTTGAGCCCTGGCTTCACCTCAGTCTTTTCCCTTCCCTCTAGATCCCTGTCTCCCTAGACTATGCTACCTACTGATCTGTCATTAAGAATGATATACCCCCCAAAAATATTTAAAAATTAAATAACATTACTAGAATCTCTGTATACTATATTTGAATGTAGTCACAGGAATATAACTGGCAAATTATTATTTATGACTTTGTAACAGCTCCGAATGGTTTTACACTATGAAAATTGCACAGTGGTAGCTCACTAAAAAAGCCCCATATATATCCAGGAGAGTTTTTTCCTAGTATCCACTCGTATTGTCACAGTAGGAGGATAATTATGAGGATTTTGTCAATCTACCCACATTGTTGCTGTAAACATCTCTTTTGTTAGAGAGTGCTGGCCATCCTTCTATTGGTGGGATATAACCATCCATTTCACCTGACAAGAGGAACGCTTCTCACACAGTTTGGATTGAAGTGTAGTGATGGACGTGAATAGACTAGGAGAAAAGAGAGAGAATGAGAGATCCAGAGAGAGATGGTGGACATTTATGGAGGTATGTTCTTTGTCAAAGTTCTGTCACATTTGTGGACAAATGTCCACCCCACAAACGCTACAACACCATACAAACTTTGATTTTGACAGAGGGTTACATTTAGTCCTCTGAACTTCTTAGATGCCCATCGGGTCAGAGAACGGTACCACCCACATTTGGCACGGCCTCGTAAGTACAATTCCTTGTTCCTGTTCCGCAACACCAATTAAGTATGAACCGCGGGGAACATCTGTGGAACGTCCAACTTTCATGAGCCGAACAACTTTAGGCTTTTAGCCACGGAAACTCATTTAACGTATGCACAGCTCTCAACGCACAGCCCGTGTTAACGAAAAGGGGCAGGAGGGGCGGTATAACAAGACTCATCTGTTAGGATAGGAAGAGAAAGGGAAGAGGGGACGAAGAGAAAGGGGTGACTGAAGCTGCTAAATAAGGGATGAGGTAATAAAGAGAGGAAGTGGTACGCCGACAACGCCAAGAGATCCCATTTAGAACCATCCTTCAAATATTTATCTTCGTCAGGCTACTCAGCCATCTGAGACAGATATTGTTCCTTCTCCAAATAACAGATTGATGGGGTGGTGTGTTTGTGTGCGTCTGCCTCTATGTGTGTGTGCGTGTGTGTGTGCCCAGTGTGTTTGAGTGTGTTCATGCCTTTATGAACACCCCCTGAAGCCAATCTTATACACACACGTCCGTCTCAGCAGAGGCCCCAGACTGCCATCAGCAAAGCATTATGGGCCCGCTCGTAATGTTTATGTTGACAAAGTGTTATTAAGTCACCGGCCTGTTCCAGTGCCTCAGGCTCGTTGTTGCCTTTCTGCCAAGAAGAGCAACGTATCGATGAAATAAGCAAAAGTGATTTGACTGATGTGGCGCTTTTGGCAAAGTGAGCGCAATGCGTTCCGGGGACCGAGCGGCTGCACCGCCTCCCGGTCAATACGGATTAGGAGGGAGAGGATTCACAAAGCTGAACGTCTTGCGAACCGACCGTGAGGAAAAGAGAACCCACCAGAAGGCCCCTCCTCCTCTCTCTCTCACTTTCTCTCTCTCTCTATCTAGAACAGATTAGAGTTTGTGTAATCCTATTACAGACATTTTTTATTCATACTGTTGTGTTCCCATTGGCCTGCCTGTCTGGGTAGCGAAAGGTCATTTAGCTGTGTAGATCCAGCCTACGGTTTCCTCAGACCTGCGCCTCTACAGCTCTGCTGCTATCATTATCTCAGTTCGGATAACCGAGCAGTTGCGTCTCTGAGTCAGCATTCAGGGTATTAGAGAAAGACAACGATAGCCAGGGAGACAAGCTTTTAATCCTGCACCTACTGCACTGAATAGACAAGAAAACCCTTCTCCAATCATGTATTGTAGGCACAGCTCTCGTGCGCGCACGTGGGCATGATAGCCAAGCATCTAGAGCGATGAGCCAGTTTACCGAAAGGTTGTCGGATCAAATCCCCCGAGCGGAAAAGGGGATGTGTCGATCCACCCTTGTGCATGGCTGTTTAACCCTAAATCCTCATGGGTCGCTGTCAATAATAACTGATCCTCTAATTTCCGAGGGTGTCTCAACAACAACAAAAAACTCATTCCCATTTCACACCTACATACATGTACATTTCTTATTGTACTTATTTGGAGTCACACACCCTAACGTCAGCTGAAATCCCAATGATAAATGAGTGGGAGACATTTGTTTTGATTTGTATTCCAGCAAAAAGCAGCATCTCTGTCTGCACAGCCCACTTGGCAGGCATACATATAATGTTAGAAAACAAAAATCACAGGGTGTTTTGACAGTAGCAACAAGCTCTGCTGCACCCAAAGCCATCTCTGAAAACAAGGTTTTAGGGACAATTGTCCTCGCTTCATTTGCTAACTCTATACATTTAAATTAGAGCCCCTAACCTCCCTCTTGATGATCCTTACCAGCTCCATGCTAACTTTGTAACTGAACCATGAGATGACAGTTAATACCTTGCCCACTTTACAGAAGAGGCACAATCATTATGTAATAATTCTTCATAATTTCAGTCATAATATGTACCATTTGAGTTGTCACGCCGGGTGATGCATTAGCGCTCTGGCACTCGATTCCACATTCATTTTTCTTACTATGATTCATTTAGGAGGGTAATTCGCTGAGCATATGGGGGGAGAGCGGGGGTAAACATGGAGGAGGATTGTGTGCTGAAACTAATTGGTACCGTGGCAAATGCATTATGTTGCCCTGGTTTAAAACTATTTACGGATATAGGTTGGATATGTGGTGAAGGATTTGTTCAGCAAGTGAACGTTAGCGAAGGCTAATGTGAGCTGTTACAGTACAGTATCTAGACTGTCCGCAAATGAGAAATAAGGAAAAACTCTCAGATATTCTAGTTACGCACTGAGTCAGTAGCAAAAGGTACAGTGCCTAAGTATTCACCCCCTTGGACATTTCTACCTTCTGAAGTGTGACAACCTGGAAAGAAACAAACTTTTATTTTGTAACCCAGCAATCTGATAAAAATAAAAGAAACATGGCTCCAAAGCAAATTGTACAGCTTTTTCTGGGGAGGGGGACACATTGTCAGCAGGGATTTCCTGATCTCAATGCTTTCTAGCACCATTTTCTTGTTCAGGAACAAGCAAGGCCAACTGAGCTGCAATGAGTGCCCTTATACTGTTCACCCACGTGACTTCTGGGTAGAGAGTAATATAGCGAAAAAAAGATACAATTATCTCTCCCGATGCTTTGGGGGAAGGCTCGCCATGATCTTTGATTTTCTAGCACACATTGGGATTATCTACAGGGACCTTCATATAATTGAATCTGACAAAACTGGATATGGGAGAGAAATGGCATAACATTGGATCATGTTTGCCCTTGTTGAAAACCAGGTTTCTTGTGAAATCTCATGGTAGAAAACGAGTGTATATTAATCAGAAGGCACTATATAAATGTCACAGCAAAAACTTGGCAATGTTACAATAACTTGTTCATGTTTCACTGTTGGTCGTCTCTGTCACTAGCTTAAAACCAATTCAACATTGTCACTGGTGTGACTAATTGATTTATTGGTTAATTGGTTTTCCAGGTAATTTTAAAGGCAAATCCACCGAGGCATTTTCCAGATGCTGTGATTAGGATTCTAACTCTTCGCCACACTCCATGTTTCATATTGAACATTTAAAATTCACAACGGATTGCTGTCAGTCAAATGCATACTTTCACATGTTCTTACTTTGAAGTTAGCCCAGTAAGACAGTGTCAGCCAGCACATCTTCTGTGGTACAGAGTGATAGGTAGAAGGCAACATGACAATTAGTGGTTCCCAGCACCCTTCTCTCCCCCCTTCTACTCATAATGAAATAACAGAAGCCTATAATGACTTCTCCCTAGACTAAGCATCGTGTACAGGAAGAAAGCAATTAATAGCTGTCAGAATCATTTAAAAGGAGCAGTCACAATATCTGCAGGCAGTTTGTGTGTTTGTGTGTATGTGGTTGTGGTGTCACTGCTAAGTGAATCAATGTTATAAAAAAGTATGATAGGTGCCCCAGCTATAATAGCCTTTTGTAAACGACGGGTTGCTTTATTTGAAAATGGGATTGTGAGACAAAGTGAAACCAAAATGTTCGGTACACAGAACCAGGATCAACGGGCAACGTACTTGTGTCCATTTGGAATGATGAAACAACTTAGATTAATTTATTATATTTGACTGATATGATCGGGGGGCTGTGCATGCAGAGCATAGGGCAGTGTAAAGCGTAGAACCAAAGCTATGTAAACATTACTGTTTTGTGAAAAGGTATGAAGTGACAAGGGATCGTTGGTGACCAAACTGAACATTACCATTGCACCTATCCCTAGGAAATGACCTGTTGCAATCCACAATTTGCTGATTATTTATTAGGCCAGAGAGGTACATGACAGTGAATGTTTAAACATCTTGAAGAACAAGCTATCCCTGTTAATGTCCCTCTAATTGTATATAACAATAGAATCTCTGCATAGCACAGCCCAAAGTGGACTGTCCACCCCATTGAAACACGTTCATCTTTAGGTTTCTACCATTCCCTGGAGTATTGTCAAAATTGTATTATTATATGTACTATATATGTATTATTGTTGTATTATTTCTTGTTGTTTGGGATTTTAGGCTACATCTCTGCATAAGCACCTTCTGAAAACTGCTAGAGGGTTTTATCAAATAAATGTGTCGGTCGGTCGATGACAAACTCATAATATATTGATGTTTGGTTGGTTGGTTGGTTGGTTGGTTGGTTGGTTGGTTGGTTGATGACAAACTCAAAATATATTGATGTTTGGTTGGTTGGTTGGTTGATGACAAACTCATAATATATTGATGTTTGGTTGGTTGGTTGGTTGGTTGGTTGGTTGGTTGATGACACACTTATAATATATTGATGGTTGGTTGGTTGGTTGATGACACACTTATAATATATTGATGGTTGGTTGGTTGATGACACACTTATAATATATTGATGGTTGGTTGGATGTTTGATGACACACTTATAATATATTGATGGTTGGTTGGATGGTTGGTTGATTGATGGGTTGGTTGGTTGGTTGATGACGCACTAAATATATTGATGGTTGGTTGATTGGTTGGTTGGTTGATGACACACAATATATTGATGGTTGTTTGGTTGTGTTGATTGGTTGGTTGGTTGATGACACAATATATTGATGGTTGTTTGGGTGGTTGATTGGTTGGTTGGTTGATGACAAAATATATTGATGGTTGTGTTGATTAGTTGGTTGGTTGATGGCACAATATATTTATGGTTGTTTGGTTAGTTGGTTGATGACCCGCTGATATATTTATGGTTGTTTGGTTGATTGGTTGATGACCCGCTGATATATTTATGGTTGTTTGGTTAGTTGGTTGATGACACGCTGATATATTTATGGTTGTTTGGTTAGTTGGTTGATGAAACGCTGATATATTTATGGTTGTTTGGTTAGTTGGTTGATGA